>ML349311.1:0-17763 GCA_005239505.1 Nicotiana paniculata | reverse complement strand
TTTATTTAATTTCATTCAGTCGTAGTAGTAAAAATACTGAAAAGTGATATTCATAATCTTTGGAAACTTGATTATTGAGGATTGAGTGGTCTAACAATAATAATTGATAGGTTAATTCCCTGTGGGATTCGACTCTGGGCTAAATACTCAGATATATTTGCAACGCCCGTTTAGTTTTTTATAAGACACGATTGAGCGTGATCAGTGTGCCCGGAATTTGATCAATTTGGGAATTTATTTCCCTCATAAATAGTATGAGTTCGGTTTTAAAGGTATCGTTCTAATTGTTGTTTCTGGATCCACTATCATTCCCCCCGACCCCGTCAAAACTGACTTCGTCCCTCGGGGTTTTGTTGTCGACCCTCTGCATTGTTTGATTTGCGATAGCACTAGGAGAAACTGGGCCTCGTCCATTCGCGTTGTTGGAAGCATCCGACAACGTCGACCTCAACACCGTCATAACCCGATCCTACCATGAGAGATGACCTATAATAGCTTTTTGCTGCTCCCTCAGGATCCTCACTATTTCAGTGACGTTCTCTTCTTCAGCATTATCAGGATTTTTCTTTCGGACATGACGTGGATATTGTCGTCATGGACAGGCGTGGACTCATAGCCCTCATTGTGGGTGTCATTGATAGATTCCTCGTGTTGAGGGTGATTTCCTTGGGCCTCTACATTGTGCACGATATTATCTGCCATTTTCTATGATTTTTTTCTAAGAGCAAAGAATGAAATAAGTTAGTAATAGATGCGAGGATCAACTCAATTGCACAAATGTCTAACCCCCATAGTGGGCGTCAAATTGTTTACCTATAAAACGGTACAATTGAATTTATACATGATTTATGGACAAGTAAATCGATTTGATCCCAAAATAATAAATAAACTGAACAAGAATGTAAAACTTAGCATTGAAATCGAGATAAGATAGCAGAAATCCTGGTTCCGAGAGTAGAGCTTGCGGAGGCAATAGTAATAATATTAATCAGCAAGAGGATAAAATATTATTGAGCTTTGAACAGAATATCATATGTTCTTGTCAGAAGAATCGTCCCCCTACAATGGTTGTTGAAGTCACTATTTATAGTTCCACCTAGGGAACAAGGTCCTAAGATTAAGCCTATTTTAAATGACAATTATGGGGGTCATTGATGAATGTGTAACAGAATGCTAAGAATGCTAAAATTCTCCATAGTGGACTGTGTATTTAATACTGAAGTATTCTTCATTGAATGCTACCGAGTGCCAGGCATTTATTCCGCCTTCATGAACACCATTCATTTCGGTAACCAACGAGATCGTTGCCTTCGGACCTGGTTGCCCTCTGTCTTCGGCTCAATGTGTCGCTTCATTATGCGAACATTTAATGTGAACGTATGTTACCCTATACAGGTATACCATTTAATAATGATTATATACATATGCAGCCCTATCAAATTTCCAAGTTTTTTTCATTTAGGTACTTAAATTAAGGTTTTTTCCTATTAAACGTCTAAACTTAAGTCAAACTTTGCATATTAGACACATAATGCTAAATTCGAGCGTCCGACTTTGAATTGCCTAAGATTTTGTGGGCCCATCAATAACAACCTAAGGAACAATAGTCATCGCTTGGCCAGGACTGTTCCTCATGTTTATGGCATTTATGGCCAAAAACAAGGAATTCCGCATGATTCTCATATTTTTGTGTGTTGTAGTCTACGCCATTTGCATGAATTTGGGCGACCAACTCCGAATTTCCTAATACTTTGTGGAAACATTAAAAACTACCTAAGAAACAATATTGATCGCTTCGCCATGACATTTCCTCTTTTTTAGAGTTTTAAGGCAAAAAAATAGAAATTTCGTACGATTCCCAGATTTCATGTGCAATAGTCATGCTATCTGCGTGAATTCGGGCGTCCGGCTCTGAATCGCCTAAAATTTACGGGACAATAAAAAATGACCTAATGAACAATAGTCATCGTTTAGTCATAACCATTCCTCCTTTTTTGGCTTTTTAGGACCATAAAATAAGAATTCATTATGATTCCTAGATTTTCGTGGGCTATAGTCCACACCATCTGCATAAATTCGGGCGACCGGTTCCGAATCGCCTAAATTTTTGCGGGACCATAAAAAAGACCTAAATAGTCATTGATTCGCCATAATTGTTCCTCATTTTTTAGTTGTAGGGCTATAAAAATAGAAATTCCACACAATTCCCAAATTATCGTGTCCTAATCCACACCATCTGCATGAGCTCGGGCGTACGGCTCCGAATCGCCTAAATTTTTGCGGGCCCATCAAAAGTGACCTAAGGAACAATTTTTATCGCTTCTCCATGACCTTTTCTCGTTATTTGGCATTTTAGGGACGTAAAAATAAGAATTTCGCATGATTTCTAGATTTTTGTGTGGCGTCAGGCTTCGAATCACTTAAAATTTTATAGCACATCAAAGACGACCTAAGGAGCAATAGTCGCCTCTTTTCCTGGACCGTTCCTCATTTTTTTGGCGTTTTAGGGCCAAAAAATAAGAATTTCGCACGATTCCCAAATTTTTGTGTGTTATAGTCCATGCAATCTACATGAATTAGGGCGTCCAGCTCCGGGTCGCCTAAAATTTTGCGGGCCCAACAAAAATGAACTAGAAAATTAGTCATCGCTTCTCCATGACCATTCCTTATTTTTTGGCATTTTAGGGCCAAAAAATAGAAATTCTGCACGATTTTTAGATTTTCGTGTGCTATAGTCCACGCCATCTGCATGAATTCGGAAGACCGACTCTGAATTGCCTAAAATTTTGCCGCCCCATAAAAACGAACTAAGGAATAATAGTCATCGCTTAGACATGACCGTTACTCATTTTTGGGCACTATAGTGCTAAAAATATAAATTCAACACGATTCACAGATTTTTGTGTGCTAGTCCACGCCATCTGCATGAATGTGGGAGACAGGCTCTGAATCGTCTAAAATTTTACGGGCCTATAAAAATAATCAAAGTAACAATAGTCATCGCTTCACCATGACCATTCCTTACTTTTTGGCATTTTAGGGCAAAAACAAGAATTTCGCACGATTTCAAGATTTCGTGAGCTATAGTCTATGCCATTTGCATAAATTCGGGCGACCAACTTTGAATCTCCTAAAAATTTGTTGGCCCATAAAAAATGATGTAAGAAACAATAGTCATCACTTCACCATGACCGTTACTCATTTTTAGTATTTCAGGGCTAAAATATAGGAATTCGGTAGGATTCACACAGTTTTCTTGTGCTATAGTTCACGCCATCTGCATGAATTCGAGTGTCCGGCTTCGAGTCACCTAAAATTTTATCGGCTCGTAAAAAATGACCTAAGGAACATTAGTCACCGCTTCTCCATGATCTCTCCTTGTTTTTTGGCACTTTAGAGTCATAAAATAGGAATTCAGCATGATACCCAAATTTTCATGTGCTATAGTCCACGCCTTCAGCATGAATTCGGGCATCCGGCTCCGAATCACCTAACTTTTGCGGTCCCTTCAAAAATGACCTAAGAAACAATAGTCATTGCTTTGCCATGAACGTTCTTTATTTTTTGGCATTTTATGGTCATAAATAGGGCACAATTTTCAATTTTTCGTTTGCTAATGTCCACGTTATCTTCATGAATTCGGATGACCGAACCTGAACTGCCTAAATTTTATTGGCCCCTAAAAATGGCCTATAGTACCATATTGATTTTCACTCCACGAACGTTCCTCGTTTTTGGCGTCTTAGGGCCATAAAACAGAAATTCAGCACGATTTTTGATTTTTCTTGCTAATGTCTACGCCATCTTCATGAATTTGGGCAACTGGCCTTGAATTGCCAAAAAATTCATGGGCCCATTAGAAATGACCTAATGAACCTTAATCATTGTCTCTCCATGATCGTTCCTCATTTTTAGCATTTTAGGGCTATGAAACAAGAATTCAATATGAATTTTGATTTTTCGTGTGCTAATATCTACGCCATCTTCATGAATTCAGGCGATCGGCCTCGAATCGCCTAAAATTTTAGGCCATAAAAAATGACCTAATGAACCATAGTCATTACCTCGCCATAACCGTTCCTCTTTTTTGACGTTTTAGGACTATAAAACAGGAATTCAGCATGATTTTCGATTTTTTGTGTGCTAATGTCCACGCCATTTTCATAAATTCGGGCGACCGACCTTGGATCGCCTAAATTTTGTGGACTTATCAAAAACGACCTAATGAACCATAGTCATTGCTTCTCCATGGTCGTTTCTTATTTTTTGGTGTTTTAGGGCTATAAAATAGAAATTCAGTACGATTTCTGATTTTTTGTCTGTTGATGTCCACGTCATCTTCATGAATTCGAACGACCGGTTGCAAATCACCTAAAATTGTATGGACCCATTAAAAATGACTTAATGAACCATAGTCATTGCTTTTCCACGACCGTTCCTCGTTTTTGGGCATTTTATGACCATAAAAAAAGAATTCAGCACGATTTCTGATTTTTCGTGTGCTAATGTCTATGCATCTTCATGAATTCGGGCAACCAGCCCGAATCGCATAAAATTTTATTGGCCTTTCAGAAACGACCTAATGAACCTTAGTCATTTCCTCATCATGACTGTTCCTTATTTATTTTTGGCAATTTAGGGACATAAAAGAGGAATTCAACATGATTTCTGATTTTTCATGTGCTAATGTCCACAACATCTTTATGAATTCGGACGGTCGACCCCGAATCGTCTAATATTTTGTGGGCCCATTAGAAACGACTTAATGAACTATAGTTATTGCCTCGCCATGACCGTTCATCAGTTTTTTAGCGTTTTAGGGCCATAAAACAGGAATTCGACACAATTTTCGATTTTTCGTGTGCTAATATCCACGTCATTTTCATGAATTCGGGTGACTAGCTCGAATCACCTAAAATTTTATGGGCTCTTCAGAAACGACCTAATGAACCATAATCATTTCCTCGTCATGACTGTTTTTTATTTTTTTGGTAATTTAGGGACATAAAATATGAATTCAGCACGATTTCCGATATTTTTATGTGCTAATATCGATGTCATCTTCATGAATTTGGACAACCGATCCCGAATCACCTAAAAATTTATGGGCCCATTAAAAACGAGCGAATACACTTTATTTATAAAAATTTGTACAATACGAATATAACTTTGATAATTGCCCCAAAAGTAGGTATATATGAAAATCCTGCGGTATTTAAATTGTAGTGTTCCATTGAAGAAATCGGATAAACTGTAGTGTTCTATCGAAAAAATAGGATAAGTTAAAGGGGACAAAGATCCTCACGCGAGCATCGAATCCGGTACCCCCCCCTCCGCCCGCTCCTCTCGCGTTGAAACTCCAAAACCCCTCAGTTTCCTTTAACTATCTCACTGCGCATTACAGTGTTCTCACACTACCAACTAAACAAAACCACCACAGCCTCTCCGGATTTCTTCGCAAAACTACTTGAAATCCAATAAGTCCCCCATAATTTTATAACACCCAGAAGTCACAATTCTACCAAAAATCCACCATTTCTTGAAACTTTTTGGGAGTTGCAAGAAGAATGCCCATTAACACTGAATCTACTCCTCCTCCGAGGATCGGTAAGATCGGTCCATACACGGTTTTCATGACCCCTCCGGCCACACCCAAGTCCGGTTCTGCCGAGTCACCAAAAAAACCGGTAGACTCGAAGCTGTCACCACTACCAGTTCAGCCGCAACCGGTTCAGACACCAGCGGTTCAGGTGGCGCCAGCTCCGGTCGAGAAGTCATGTCCGGTTTGGTCTCCCCCAATGCAGTATGATAAACCCTCTACGAAATCTCACTCGTTTTTAGGGGTTTTCTGGAACGCTGTGGCTAAAGTTCAAAATGGTACCCCCCTTTTTTTTTCTCCTCCTTTTCAATGCTCTGTTTGGTTAGAAGAGAAAGTATCTGATTCTTTCATTTTAAGGGGAAAAATAATCCTTTTAATCTAAAGGGAAAAAAGATGGTAACTTTAGTGCATTTTTTTGTTTTCCAGATTTTCGTTTTCCTTTTTCAGATCTTGGTTAAATGAATGCTTATTCATAAATATTTCAGCGCAAGATATTCTTTTTCCGCTTTGTGTTACACAATTTTTGTTCTTTTTCCTTTTAAGAATTATTTTCTTTGAATATGTACTAATTCTACTTTTCAAATGGATTTTTGTAGCACATGCGAGTTTGGATGAACAAGTGGCATACTGGTTTGGGTTGAATCAGTCAAAGTATCAGTGGGCGTTGGATGATTACTATGAGAGCAAAGGAATTGTAAGTCTAAAGTTTCTTTCTTGTATTTATTTTGTTTTCTTTTTGGGTTTATAGCTGAATTTTAATGTTTGGTGTTGGTGGGGTAAGGTTCGGATGTATATGATGTCCATAGTTATATGTTTATGTGACTTCTAAGTGATATTTATCTGATTTCCACTTTCTGGTTAAGTGAGCTTTAGGGTTAAGTTTTGTATTCCACAGTTTGTGCCTTCGAAAGCATCTACTATTTGCTATTAACTGGGGATGCATCCTTTTTTCAGTTAAGACCTTTAAGCTTACCTTCTTTTTTTGTTTTTTGTTTCTACTTGGTGAAAGTTGTGTTAATAATTGCAATGATAGTGATCAAGGATGTGTGTACATAAATGGAGTCTTGGTTAGACGCCTTTTCTATAAATGGAGTCTTGGTTAGACGCCTTTTCTACACTGTGCTCCATGTCATTTCCTTTCTAGGAGCATTTATTTGCAGGTTATGGTTTCAGATTTTAGTTTGTTCTCAGGCATCACGAAAAAGGTCCTAATCAATAGAATGTCGTGGTGCAGTCTTTCACTGCAACTAGAAAGATTTTATTCGGGATGAAGTCCTTGCTGCTGCTTTCTGTTACTGCCCCTACTTAAATCTCTTGAAAGTCAATTTTGATTCTTGGATTACTAAATATGTTGATGTTTTGGTATTACGTTTAAAGAGCCAGTCGTATTTTAGTTTAACCTCTAGATTGTGGTGTCATTTTCCCTTTTGCTAAGAGGGTCTTACTGGTCGGGAAAGGTAAAATTTTCCAAAAATACCTTTGGGCTAATGCAGATTTATTTCCTGGTAGATGAATTTTTCTGACAAGCTGTAGTTTAATTAGATGGTTGATACCTTCCCATGCAGCTGTGCAAGCTGCTCCTAGCTGATCTATGTTACAATCATCTGGAGGCCACCAACTTTGATCATTCTGTTATCCCCTTTCTTCAAGAAGAAAATGGGAGATAATGAAATATTTGCTTGAGGTACTACAGGCCATAAAGAATAACTTGTGCTGTGGTTAAATGGACAAGCCAGCACCTGAAATTTATTCCAAATGATTAAGATCCCATGCCTCTTCGATCTTCATATCCTTTTCTTTTGAGGTGCGTGATGAGGGGATGATGATGCTGGTCTTTAGGGAGTTTAGAGGGGTTTTTTTGGGGGGGGGGGGGTGAATCTACATGGGCGTTCCAGTATATTGGATAGATTGAAGAAGTTATGCCTCTTATGTTGTACTACATCCATTTCAGTTTATATAGCAGTAGTGTGGAGTTTAAGAGAGACTTTTCGTACTTACAAACCGTAACTTTTGAACTTGTGGTCTTAAACATGCCATGGCATTGCTTTGGCTATAAGAGCGTGTCGTTGTTAAGGGCAAAATGGGATGTTTATAGTTAAAAAGTTCCTAAATATAGGAAGGTGCCATTTTTTTGGGTACACATTGAAAAACGAAGGTGTGCCACATAAAATTGAATAAAGGTAGTTTGCGTTAATGGTTTGACTGTGAGGAGAAAATGGTCCATTACAAGAGGTCAAAGACCTTTAAACAGATTTTTAGTCCCATTTAGCCTGCTTGAAGCAAATTCTACCAAATTCTTTGTTCTCATATACTCAAGCATTTGTGCATCAGTTTTTGGAAATTTGTTACATATTAGATCGTGGGGTGAATGTTTCTTTTGCTTATATGAGTTTGAAGCTTTATTGCATAGAGCAGGAGGTGAGATAGAGCAGCAATAGGAATGAGTTCATTTTGAGCTTGGACATCAACAAGGGTGTTTAGTGCTAGCTGTTTTCTAATGGTTAACAAGGGCAACTGATAGGAGAACGGGTTCTTTCTTGTGTATGGGATGTTGAAAAGCTGAGAAGTTAAAAAAGAAGTCTCTGGGTCCACGTTCCTCTCTTCCATAGAGTTATATATATATTCTTCTGCCGCAAGTATATGATACCTTTTTTGGAGATCATTGTGTTAATTGATGAAACTAGTGAAGGTGTCAATAAAAAGCCCGAGCTATGGAGAAGCTTTTTAAAAAGTAAGAGATTTAATATAAATAGAAGCAGGGTGCGCTGGTCTATTGGAAACAACTTCTCTATCTTTATAAGGTAGGGGTAAGGTCTGCGTACACACGAGCCTCCCCAGACCCAATTTATGGGAATACACTGGGTTTGTTGTTGTTAGAGTGCATTGCACGTTTAGCCAGCAAGATAGGAGTGAAATTGTTGATGCAATTGATGTATCTAATTGTATACAATATAGATATGCAGGCTCAACTTTTCAGGAGAATGGAATGCTAGATGAAGATACCACGCATAGGATTAAAGTAGGATGAACGAAATGGAGGAGTGCCACATGAGTGTTATGTGCTTGGGAGATACCTACCAAAGTGAAAGACAGTTCTACAGAGCGACAGTAAGGCCAACAATGTTGTATGGAAGTGAATGTTGGGCCTCCAACGCCTAACATATCCACAGTATGAGTGTTGCAGAAATGTGAATGTTAAGGTAAATGTGGGGTCATACAAGAATAGATAAGATCATAAATGATCACATCCTCAACACTAGTAGAAGATACAAGTAGAGTATATGGAGAATTAATGAGACATTGTTGTTTGAGATGTTTAGCCTCCAAGGGTGTAATCTAGTGGTCAATGAGGTGAATTGAGAACCATGAGGTCTCAAGTTCAAATTTCAGGGAGGGAAATCATAGGTGATTTCTTCCCATTTGTCCAAGCCTTGATAGACAAAATTGCATGGTACTTATGCCGGTAAGAGGTAACAGACATTCCGTGGAATTAGTGGAGGTGCATGCAAAGTTGGTCCGGACACCACAATTATAAGAAAATGTTGCTCGAGATGGTTTGGCAACGTGTTACGTAAGCCACCAGATGCACCGGTTTTTAGATGTGAAAGCATAATGATTGAAGGTATTAAAAAGGTAGACCCAAATCCACATGAAAAAAGTTATCTCAAAGGATTTAGAATATCTCGGAATCCAGGCAGATCTAGCTAAAAATAAAAAACAATGGAAGTTGAAAATCTGTATAAGGTGATACTAACTAGAAGACTAGTGCATAGTAGAATGTCTTGCTATATTTGATATATGACCACTTGGGTATATTAGAAAATCTTTATTGTTAGGGTCCGGTAAATAGAAAATTTGTTTTAAAATTAAAAATATGAATTTAAAAAATTAAAATAAAAAGAAATTAAAATAATGGAAATAAAAATTTATAAAGATAATAAATTAAAATAAAAACAAAAAGGAGAGAAATTAAAAAGTAACCTTGTAATTACGCAGTGTAATTACCACCAATTCTCACCTCCCCTTGAGAATTGGAGAGTGTAATTACACCTCTCCAATTACATCCAATTTCATGTTGACCAAGTAATTACTTGGCCAGACAAAAATGTCAAACTATTTAATTACACCCAAATCCAGTTCCTAGGTGGCTTTCCAAAGAGGCTCTTAGACAATCTTAAGTTCGGAGTATTGACAAACAAATCATGTATGATATTAAGGATAATACAACTGACCCCAGCTAGCTTGAGATTGAAGCATAGTTGTATTTTTTGTGAGATCCCATGTTTGACATACATTTTCTTACGAAAGCAAGCATTTTACTTTCACAGCTTTCAAAATTTCAAATTCATTTAGCAATTTAAATATAAACGTTGATTTGACATTTTCCAACTTTCAACTCCTTTAATATTAGAAGAATTAACCTAAATAACCACCCACTAAATCACTTAAACTAAAAATAGCCAGTAAAGGTATAATATATGAATAATTTGTATATTATATATGTATAAATATGTATATTCAATATATAATGTATGTAGATAGCTAGAAAAAGTAAACAATGAATATGGTTGGCTACTTGTATAAAGATCCCTTAATATTACTTGAGCAACTTCCAGTATATTTACAATTCAGATTCACATTGTATACTCCTTGCCAATTAAACTATGTAATGTAAAATTGATTGGAGCGGCAACACCAATAGTATTAGGCCTCAAATTTTGATAATGTAAAGAATATTTATACTTATTTTATCTCTGTTAAACCTAAAGCAAGTTTGGCAATTTTTCTGCAACTGCTTAAGTTTAAAGATGACTCTTAATAATCATACCATGCGTGGTGAAACTGGAAATGTATTAATTTAGATATCTCAAATGCTAATACGCAGATGAGAAAGTACGTTATATCATTGTATCATGTTTGCTTTATACTTGTTTTTGTACCATCTGAGTACCATTTTAATAAAAGAAGTTACTTATCAAAAAAATATCATTGTATCATGCTCAGAAAGTGAGTTACTTTATCAAAAAAAGTTATTGTATCATGTGTTGGAAGTAAGCCGAGGGTCTATTGGAAACAGCCTCTCTATCCTCACAAGGTAGGTGTAAGGTCTGCGTACACATTACCCTCCCCAGACCCCACAGTGTGAGATAATACTTGGTATGTTGTTGCATGCGATGGAAGTAAACATTCTATATTGCATCGTATAGAATATTGATTCTGCATCTCTGCCTCATTCATACATCACATCCTGGTGAAGGATGACTTTTCTATTTTCTGAATCTCCCCCATGGTTTTGTTGTCTATCCTTGTTAAAAATAGAATCATCTGTATCCAGCAAGGCTTGATGTTATTTGAGAAACATCTTCCCGTGCACTCTCTCAAGGCTATTTCCCTTCTGCATTTGATGCTCATCCAGTGAGTCAATTGGTAGATTGGTGGCCGGGAAGTGAGCATGAAATACTAGATGGAAGATATTAGGTCTAGAAAACTACTTTTCTCAAGCAAATACTGCAATTGGAAGTGGATATGACATGCTTTTGTTTTCTTTAGTGTTTATTGAGTTTTTTCTTAAAAAAACTACTTCCTTCTCTCAAGCAAATATTACAATTGGATCACTTTTAGTTCTGTGAGATGTTTCTTTTTGGCCTTTCCAGTGCTACTGTTACTGAACATGCGAATTTTACCTTTATTGCTAATATAGTGTGTAATTTCCTTTATTTTAGTTGTTGAATACTTGTGAAATATTTTTGTGCACAGAACCAGGCCGAAGAAAAAGCAAAAGCTGTAGCTAGCAAATTAGAGAATGTATAATATGCCTAAGGAGAAGGTAAAATCTAGTTAGGGATGTGCTATTTTTCTCCTCTTATTACTTCTAGTGCTTTTTGTTAACCCGTCAAAAACATTGTGCAGGAATGTCTCTGACCTTAAAGTTGCCTGCAGAATCTGCATTCGCCAATATGCTACATATTATGTGTGTGTGATATAGACAAAGACGAACTGGTGCATGGAAGCGTCTTTTCTTGAACAAATCAGAATGTGATTGGCTCAAATTTTTAGCTGCTATGGTGCAGCAGCTAATGATGTTGTGTTGTAGGCCTTGCCCCATGTAGTGTTTTGACGCTTTTCATTTTATGCTAAAGCTTTCTATTTTTATCTTTTACAATATATCTATGTATTTGTAACTCGACATTTATAGTCAACTTGTAGAAAGTTCTCAAACTAAGGTATTTTCAGTTTTTCTCATTTTGGTGTTCCCATCCGCTAAAGAGAACTAATAATATGGCGAGCAACATTTGCCCTACCGTAGTGACGCAGCAACAAGAGAGCAATTGGTACACAACATTTATAAAGTACTCGTAAAGTTGTTGTCATGTGACTAGGAGGTTACGAGTTTGCTGTGGAAATCACCTCTTGCAGAATGCCAGGTAAAGCTATGTACCGTAGACCCTTGTGGTCCGAATCCTGCACATAGCAGAAACTTAGTGCACTGGGTTTTCCTAACTTGGTGCCTGGGCATGAAGTGCTAGCATACAAACTCAAAATGGGTATTGGGACACCAGGTGAAAAATTAAAAAGAAATTCTAGTAATTGTCAAAAGAATCATGGGTAAGGGTATTCATAAAAATTTGAAAAATCGAACCAAGCCGACCCAAAAAGTCGGCTTTAAATTTTAAAAACAAATCAAATTTGGTATGGTTATGGTTTTAATCAAAAAATAATAAAAAAAAGCGATTCAAACCTACTATAGAAGAAACTATTTAAATTTATTATTACACCTATATATATCTATATTTTTATATAAAGTATTTGAAATTTTATGTTATATATTAGTCATTTATATTTTTATTTTAGTTTTTTGCTATTATAATAATTTAATTCTTTGATCGGTATTATTAACCAAAAATAAAAGTTAATAATATAATCAACCAATGAGCTACGACTTAATTACTCCCTCACTAGGGAATAATCAACCAATGAGTTGGGACTCATCCCGTCGAAGTAACTAAGAACTTCGGATTGAAGTGGTAAGAACATTGAATCATCAGAACTACTTCGGTATATCCTTTTTACTTTTTAGCCACAGAGTCTTTGTGAACCCATACGACTTTCGTTCTTCCATTTCCTGGTTCGAACTGTTAGTTGAATTATTTCTTGATTTCATCCGTTTATTCATTCAGTTCACAGTCACAAGGGGCCGGAAGGACTTCTAGTCTATTAGAATCCCCTAGGATAAACCCATATTGAATACGAATAGAAAATAGGTTAATCGACGGATACTATGGATATTCATATTATTCATAGATTCTTGAATATGATCACTTTTGGAAAAAATCCTAATCTCCCCAACTTGAGGAACCCCCAATTTGAGTCTTTGCATATGT
This sequence comes from Nicotiana paniculata, assembly GCA_005239505.1. NCBI lineage: Eukaryota > Viridiplantae > Streptophyta > Magnoliopsida > Solanales > Solanaceae > Nicotiana > Nicotiana paniculata. The sequence continues at coordinate 4,782 of ML349311.1, read as the reverse complement.
AAAAGTTAAATCAATTGGCTATCCATTTTTTAAGTAGATAATATGGATCTAATCCATATTTGACCAATTTTTTAGTGGAAAAATGGACGGATAACTATTTTTTTTTAATCCATTTTGCCTTGCACTTTACACCAAACCAGAGGGATGGTTATTGTGTAAGGGCCATTAATGTTTACATAATTTTCACAGACCAAGAAAACAAATGAGAAAAACAGAGGCATGAAAAAGTATGTTCTCTTCGGAGGTGCTCAGAAAAGCTGAGAAGTGAGGAGTATCTGAAGACTGAAGCATCTAATTTGTTATAGTTGAAACAACTGAATGCTACACTTGAATGGCATGACATTTGAAAAGAAACTGTAGATATGTGAACCACAAAACAATACAGCCTAGCACAATCATAGCCTACACATTGACATTTCTATGAGGATATTGATATACATTGGCTCTACCAGTAGAGACATTTCTTTAGCCATATCACAACTGTATGACTGGCTTCTGAATTGGAGCAAATAGATGACCACCTTACTAATGTCGCACCCTTTAAAGATTGTACACTACCCATATAACACTAAATTTTTTCTTATCTAAGGGGATATTGAACTACAGGAATAATATCTCTCTGCCACACACCAGAGCAAAAACCTTTCCAGTGTCCATGTAGATGCATATCAGATAGACCATAATATTCGGCATTTGACTAAAATGCTACCAATCAGTTAGATAACAAAATAGTCCTGTCCGCTAAACAATGGAGGCAAAACCCTCTGCCCAAGAATTGGAAGAAATACCAAAAACAAACAATTTATAGTACTACATCATACACACTGGCGCTGAGTTAAAGAGTACATAGTTTAGCTTTAGCAAGTAATGGTTCCATGTCCAAATCAGATAGCTGGATATCATCATTCTCATTCCCAAGTAATCTATTAGGCATTAAAAGAGACAAACACTATATTTTAAGAGATTCACTTTGTTTACAGCACTTATCTAAGTGTAGCAAAAGTGTAGAACACAGGAAATGACGTAGAAACAGGGTAATGACCTAGCTGTACAATGTATCAACACCATCCATAATCTACACGGGAGGTATATTGGAGAAAGAGAAACCTTTATAACCCTTGTAAGCATAGTATGCAATCCGCGTATAGTAGAACCCTGGTATAAACAGAACTCCCCCTAGTATAGCAAAAAACAACCCTGCATTACAACAAAATGTAGAAAGTTAAAGAGGACAAATGGCAAGACGAACATTCACTTCAAATAAAAAGGAATTGTTTCGCGCCTTAGCTACTTGACATGCCCAAACTACAACCAAAACTGTACCAGGCTGCCCCTCATTAAAGGTTCGTCATAGCTAATCCCTAGGAAGAGACCTAAAACTCCATACCACATTCACTCATAGTAAACTAAACCCTCCTAGAAGTGAACACAAAAACAATGTCACTTACAGACATTACGATTTATGCCCATGGAAATTCCAGAGACAAGTGTTCAGGACCATATAATTCATAAATCTAACCAAGAAATTTTCTGAAAACCTTAGGTTGTACACCTAGAATTTGAGAATTGTGACAAATGGATCTGCACGAGCAAATAATTACTTAATTTTAGCCTAGCTTATTTAAGATATAAAACTATCACGGATCACCAAGGAAATAAAATAACTGCAAACATGAAGATAGGATCGAAATAAAGCAAGAAAAGGGACACAGGACAACAGCACTCCCCACTAAATTAATCCCTAGCCGGCTCACGATTATGCCCTAACAACCTGACTATCAAAAGAAAAGCCAAAACAGAAATTATTAATTTTAAAAAAGGTATTGAATTTTGAGTGGAAGGGTGAATATTCAATTAGGGAAATAAGGAGAAATGATAAACCAGAATCATTTTTGAAGCTCATGGCTGGTGCAGGACAAAAACAAAAAGGCATATCTTTATTTTCATTTAATCCATGTTCTCCTCAGTCCCCTAGCTAATTAGGGTCTTTAGACTTGTAAAATAAAATTGGATAGCTAAAAATAATTAAGGAAAAATATTGCCTCTTTTTTTATTCAGCATCCATGGGACACATCACGTTTTAGGTTATATCAACCAGATCAAGTACAGCTCTACGGTGGCATAAATATGCTGTACACAACGCTCCAAGACTTGTACTTTTCAGAGAAAATCTGATGCCAGACAGTATCTGAAGCTGGATCCAGCTCAAAATAATAAAGGGAAAAACATAACCAATCTTCAGCATACGGAAAATGGAGGGAGGGAATTGTCATAAGGGGGAAAAAAGAGTATCGAAAAAAAAAAAATACCATGAGCAGTATCGCCGCCAACTTTATTGATGGCCATGAAAATACCAAGAACAATACCAAGGGTACCAAAGACAAGAAGGGAAACGGCAAGAGCGATCTCTTTGATGGGTCCGCGATTGCTGTCGACGTGAGAACCCTCCATCATCATATCCTCGTCTGAAATCGAGAAAGCATGATCCACGTACGCCATTGAAAGGGTACTCTTTTCTTAAATGGGTTTGCTGTAGCTGTTGATGGCTTGAGGCTATTAGCTATATGCTATGCTTGACCAAGAAGAAGGGTTAGTGGGAAGACCTTTTCAGCAGGAGGAGAGTTTATTTTTAGGAATAGATGGCGTGATGCTGCGGTGAAACATATAGAAAGAATCAGAAGTTTGGTCCGTGAGCAAACATGATTTTCATTTTCAATTTTTTTGGGCAAATATGGACTTCCATTTTTCTCCCCTCAAAAAGTCTCTATTGTATACAGAGATCGGGGAAGGAAAACAAGAAAACGTAGAACGTGGAATTTATTCATTGATTTATACTCTGTTTGCCTAAGTTTTTAAATTTTGTTTATTCTGAGAATTACTTTTAAAAAAAATATTTTTGATAATTAAAATTTTATGTTTGACTACTTTATTTTAATATATTTTTTAACAGCAATTATTATTTGATCAAGCTCTTATAAATATAAAATACTTTTAAATATATAATTTTTAAACATACTTTTGAAAAAAATAATTATTTTGTTTTTCCAAATTTATTTATGTTTCTACTCAAAAATATTTTTTTTTCTATTTGGCCAAACACTTTAATTTTGGGAAAAAAAACACTTTTGGCCTGAAAGATACTCGGCCAAACAAGCCATTTGAATTCAATTCTTGTTTGACAATTTGACTGATTTGGATTATTTTTCTAAAATGTATAGTTATGCACGTACGTACGTACGGTATATGTATATATTCCGTTTCTAGATAACTATCAAGCATACCATGACTGCTAAACAAATAAATATTCAAACAAATTAATAAGTAAGTAAATAACAAATCGAGCCAATAGTTGTTGAGTTTGTTTTGGTTGCTTGACCATTTGGCTACGGCACTATGCATCCGATGATTTAGGACACTGAATTTTCCATGTTTTTGTCCCAATTGTGGAAGTGCAACAAACTCAGTCCATTATCCTCTATTCTAGAAGGATTTTTATACTATGCCTTTCAAAGAAGATTGATTTTTAAAAAAAAATTATCCATCAATGTTTGTTTAGAGAAGTACATACATAATTCAAATGCAAAAAACCCACCACTATAATCAAGAAGCATATACAAAGATTGATTACAAAAGCTTGAGACGCAGGTTAAGAATCAAATAAAAAGAAAGTTGTTTACCTCGAAATACGAGTAACAATTAAACTTGTTATATGGTTATAAAGATACGTGATCTGATTCAATGTCAATTAACAAATGACTGAATAAACAAGTAAATTAAGCGAACCAGTGTCGATTGCTAGTTATCGACCTCGATTCAGAGTTGGCTCGAGATCAAACGTTAAGAACCAATCGCTTATACCCGTCCGCCCTGATAGTTAGCTCCTCTCCTTACAATCAAGTGACTTTCACTCCTTGACTAACATTTTCTATTTGTTATCGCCTCTGTGTTAANGAATAACCTTCCTGCAACAGTGGCAATACAAACTGCAGGATACCAACAAACTCAAAGAACGGAGCAAACTCACACTTACGAATTTGAGAGAGAGAGAGAGACTGCGAAGTAAAAAGCAGTATTCAGAATGAAATTCTCGATTTTTTCAGTCAATAGAAAAAGAAGCCATGCCTCAGATTTATAGGCAATTATTGGAAGAGGTGTGATGTCTGTTAAGGAAAAAATGTCTGTTCAGGAAGGAAAACAACGTTCAGCAAATGCAGCATTTTTTGAATTTCAGTTAATTCCGTTAATGAACTGATTGACATTTAATTAATTAATTAAATAAACTTTGTCCAAAAAATAATCTTATCGATCGATCATTTGACAAATCTGAATCCGAAGCCGAAGCAGAAGCCGAGCCGAGCGAGCGACGACGACGGCGCGATGATACATCCTCTTCAACTCCTTTTAAGAGCTCTAAGAAGTGATCCTATATTTATACACACAAGTGTAGTTGTCTTTCACCAATGTGGTACAAAGTTCATGACAAAAGCTCAATTGATTCAAGTTTTCATTTTCCTCCCTTTTATTTCCCACCATTTCCCAATTCATACTCCTAGACTTTTAAGCCAAATGCTTAAAGTCTTTAAGTCCAATGCTTAAAGTCCAACAATCCCCCACATGAATGGGAATGGCTGTAACAAGAATGATCATAGATGGATGCTGTGTGATTTGCAAGTAAGGATTAATTGCATCTGGATAAGTAGGTTTCCCTTTTAAATTTTTGTAGTGAACATATGTCGGATATACTCGGTCAATCGGTAGATTTGATATCTTTGAACCGTTGAA
>MDKI01155316.1:0-16657 GCA_005239505.1 Nicotiana paniculata | reverse complement strand
CCCCCCCCCCCCAGACACCGGCATAACCCAGTGATCTTTTTCCAGACGACAGCATAACCTATCGATCTTTTCCAAAATAGGGTCTCCAACCCCTAGTTGATTTTACCTTTTGGCATAGGGTGTCCACTCCCTAGCCTACAATAACTCCGGGTGCACAATTCCCGACTTTTCATTACTTTCAATAATAAAGTAGCATAGATTTTGTTATAATAACTCACGGAATTTTCCTAGTGAAAACTGGGGCAGAAAATTTCGTTCGTTTGCTTTGATTTTGCGCAAGTTACAATGGATTCGAGACGACCAAAAGAAGACGTCTCAATTCAGAATAAAAGAAAAGAGTTGAACCCTAAAGTAAAGAAGCGGAAAATATGTGTACTGCTCGAGACAGATTGAAGTCACAAGCTATGCATGTCCATTCTTGATCCGAAAAAGTTGTAGAAGAATGAACTAGCACCTGCAGCCAGCAAGCATCAAGATTTAGATTAGAGCATGCATGAAGAACGAGCCAAGACTCAAGATCAAGCTTCATAAGACTCATAGATAGGAATCTTGTAACTCGTAGCTGATAGGCTTAGTTAGTCTTTTCTTTTTGATTTTGATGTAATAGCGGGACCGCGAACCGGAGCCTCGATGAAACGGCACCTCAATCGAGTCTCTCATCCTCTGCAACTCATCATTCCATCACTCTCCTTAAACTACACGCGACCTGATTCCGTTATAACCTGGGATATGTAGGATGTCCAAAACCAGGACTCGGTCACATCCTACTTCCTAAGTTTTCTACACTTTTAAATAAAGGTCTGGTCAAAACATGTCTTGTTGTTCTTTGTATGAAAACTCTTCGCGTTTCCATCAAAGAGGGGCAGCTGTAGACATGTAATTTTTGACCCTCCCCGAAATTTTACCCATATTAGCATTTTAACATTTAGTTTAGGTCTAATATAATTATTTTGACTAGTTTTGACCTTTTTACTTTATTTTATCGCAAAAACTAAAATTATAAAAAAATAGTTTCATTTTGTAGTCATACTATTCTGCTAAGATTTTTATTTTTATATAATCTTTGAAAAATACCAAAAAAAATATATAGTTTCAACTTTAATTTTAGTTTTAGTTTCAAATATAATAATTTATTAAAGTCATTTAAGAATAATTTTTACATATTTATAAATACATTATATCATTGTAGTCTTAGCCCAAATTTAAAACCTAACAAGACATGGGCCCAACCTAATTCTCAAGCCCATTCCCTTTAGCCCAATACTTATTAACCTAATCATAGAACATATACCCCTATAAAAGACCCTTTAATCTTCATCACACAAAAAAAGAAAAATATCAAAAACACCGCCACCCGCTCACCTCGATCCCTTCTTTTTCTTGACACACCCCTAGCTCACCATCTGCACCCTAAAGAAGAAAACCTGATAGAGGACAAGAGAAAAGAAACTAGTCATTTTCCATTTCCTGTCCGGCGAGCTCGCTGGAAAATGAACTCTATCGCTGCCTTATTCTTCACCCCACAGAACGACAGCCAAGCCGCCGGTCATCCCCACATTACACCAAAAATAAAAAATGAACGAGCAACAGCACCCCGCACGAGAATAGTTTGCCTCAGCTAGTGCTCCTTCTTCTCCGTCTCCTTTCCCCCTTTGTTGTTATTGCTGCGACGGAGAATGACAGATCTGGCCGGAATTTCGAGGTTGGTTGAATTTTGGTTCGAATTTTGAATATGTCGCCGGTTGTCGTTCGAGGTTCGCATGCGTAATTTCTGTTGCTGCTGTTTTCCATTCTTGTCCGAGAACTGTAGAAGGGATCTTCAAATATTATGACACTCACCATATTGGAACAGTTCGTGTTTTATCATATGATGTAGATGAATTTTACAATTATACAATCCAGGTAATTGCATTGAGCTTTTAATTGCATGCCCTTATTTTGGTAAAAATAAAATAAAATAATTTACAAGCTTAATTTGATTTTGTTATTTTAAGCATTGTGCTTTTTAGTCTATTGGGTGCATCTTGCTATTGCTATTTAATCATGACATGGGGTTTCTATTTAATTTTCACTAATTTATTGGTTTAATTATTGGGATATAATTAGATTGTCTATGGTTGAACCGCTCTTAAACAAAAATAAAGAAGTTGGTTTCCTGGAGAATTGATGAAGTTGGTGCTTCATCTCAAACTTAGGTATTAAGAAATTTTGGACATCGTAGCTCCTTTTAGGTGCGATTAATAAATTATCGTGATCGTGGGTACGGTTTTCGTGGTGTGGTTACGATACGTAAATCCAAATTCGGGTGTGTATTTTATGTGACCCGAATATAACTTCAAACAATAGTAAAAATTAACATGTTGTGAATTGCGGGTACATTTCACGTAGTGCAATTCGCAATGTGTATAAAACCGTAAGTCTAAGTTCGGGTGTGCATTTTATGTGACCCGGTTAGAACTTTCTTTAATATTAAAAAAAATATATGTCGTAAATCGCGGGTGCATTTCATGCGGTGCGGTTTGCAACGTATACCAAAACGACAAGTGTACGACATCGTGACTTGTTTAAGATAAATACATAAATATTAAAAGCGGCTAAAAAGTGAAAAAGAAGAGCTAAAAAGCACAATAGGTTTAAAATATGTAAATAATTAGATAATTAGGCCAACTATTAATAGTTAAGTGACCGTGCTAAAACCACGGAACTCGGGAATGCCTAACACCTTCTCCCGGGTTAACAGAATTCTTTACTCGGATTTCTGGTCGCAGACAAATTAAAACAGGGTCAAAATTTCCTCAGTTTGGGATCTCAATAAATAAATGGTGTCCCGGAACACTGTAAAAATCCGGGTGGCGACTCTGAAACTAAAATAAATCCCAAATCCGAATAATGACACTTCATGTGGAAAAAATCCTTTATTACCCTTCATCAATCCGGGGGGTAGTGGGAAAAGGAGGTGTGACAGAAGTCAGTCCACCCGAAAACCGTAAGAAACAATACGCAAGTAGCATGTAAGATGTATCAGGATGGTCTTTTAAATTGGGTACACCTGTCCTAGACGGACCCAACCCCTGTGTTGAGCCCCCTAAGTCAAATTCACGTGATGCAAACAAGAGTTCCTACTAGGAATCCGGCATGAGGCTATGTTATTCTAGGTTTAAACCCTAGGTGTATTGTACTAGACCTGGCTTACCCGATCGGACAACTCGAGCCGAGGGGAGGCAGCGTACTGGTAACCATAAGATCATCCAGCTTTGCAACTTGTCCGATCCTCGTTCTAAATTAGGGATATGATTCTAACAGAAAAGAAGTCACACCAGCAGGCACTTCCCAGAAGATTTAGAAGACTCAGAGAGAAGAAGGGTATCGTAACAGTTTATATACAGTTCACATAATATCAAAACAGTAAAAAGCGGCACTTAGCACATTAGACTTAAACATGTACAAATCAGACAATCATGAAAGCCAATAATAACAGTTATTCTAAGCTCGAATTCTGAACCCTGAACCAGAAGTTTTGGGTTCTTAATCTCCAGCAGAGTCGCCAGAGCTATCACACCTCCTTTTCACCCTGGTAAGGGTAATAAGGGAGTTTTTCCAATTTAAGTGACATAATTGAATTTGAGATTATTTTATTGATTTTCAGAGTCGCCACCCGGACTTTTTACAGTGTTTCGGGACACCATTTATTTTAGAAATCCCAAATTGAGGAAATTTTGATTCTGTGAAGAGTGCCTTTTTTAATGATTTCTTAAGGAAGAGGTCTATGTTAAGCAGCCTCTAGGCTTTGAATGCCATGTGCATCCTCAACATGTATTCAAATTGGACAAGGCTCTATACGGATTGAAGCAGGCCCCTAGAGCCTGTATGAAAGGTTATCCAAGTTTCTCTTGGAAAATGGGTTCACTGAAGGAAAGATTGACAATACTTTATTTTTTAAGAAATGGGGAAGGAATCAGTTCATTGTTCAGGTTTATGTAGATGATATCTGTCACACCTCCTTTTTCACCTTTGTAAGGGTAATAAGGGAGTTTTTCCAATTTAAGTGACATAATCGAATTTGGGATTATTTTATTGATTTTCATATTCGCCACCCAGATTTTTTACGGTGTTCCAGGACACCATATATTTTTAAAATCCCAAATTGAGAAAATTTTGACTCTGTTTTACAATCCGCGAAACACAGAAATTCGGGTAAGGAATTTGGTTAACCCGGGAGAAGGTGTTAGGCATTTCCGGGTTCCGCGGTTTTAGCACGGTCGCTTAACTATTAATAATTGGCCTAATTATCTGATTAATTAAATACTTAAAACCTACTGTGCATTTATATTTTTATACCGCTTTTAATATCTATTGAGTTATTTCTGGAACAAGTCACGATTGTCGTACACTTGTCATTTTGGTACACATTGCAAACCGCGCCGCATAAAATGCACCCGCAATTTACAACATATTTATTTTATTATTGTTTGAAGTTAGATCGGGTCACATGAAATGCGCACCTGAATGAGATTTACATATCGCGACCATGCCACAGGAACCATACCCATAGCCACGATGATTTACTAATTGCGCCTCAAGCTAACAGCGATGTTCATAAGTTATTATTTTCCTAAACTGCTTTGAAATCACAAATCACCAATTAGTTATTGTATAAATTTCAACGCCCCCAAATAAAATCACTTAATTCCAAACGGAAGCTACGTAAAGAGAAAAATTTTCACAACTTATTGTGAAATGAACTCCTAAAAGACAAATGCTAAAATTCCACTTTAGAGCAATTAACCAAATTGACGTAAGTACTACTTTAACAATAAAGCAAATGACTAAAAATTAATCAAATCAAACATCACTGATCAACTGACATATTTCAACAATGATTTTATATCAAAAAAGTAGTATATAATGTAGCTAAACAAACCATAAAAACAACATAACAGAAAGTTAACCTCAAATTCAAAGCAGGAAGACTGAAACTCGCCAGAGACCCTGAAACCTTAAACCCAACTCGCATTCGACTGACAGACAAAATGCATCCCGAACAAGACTTCAACGAACCTCGAACCTCGAACCTCAACCGAGTTTTGACAGTGATTTTTGAGGAAGTTTTTCTGCTGATCTTCAACTGATTTTCGCGGGAAAAATGAGCAGTTTTTTAGGTCGTTTTTAGACTGTTATTGGCAGCGATTTTAGGGTCATCTCAGGGGCTGTTTTAGGCGTGATTTTGGGGTGATTTTTCAACTGATTTTTGACTTATTTTTGCTGGGTAATTAGAGTGAGAAACAGAGATGTTTCCATGGCTTTTGGTGGTTGATTTTACTATTGATAACGTTTATGCGTCACCACAGTGTGGATGTGGGTTTGATTGTGTCGATTCTGGAGAAAAGGGTAGTGGTGAGTTCAATTTGAAGCATCTTATCTCTTCATTTGAAGCTAAATGGAAGCTCCATTTTTTGTCATTTTGAATAACTGGAAGCATGTGCCTTTTTTTCGAAGGAGAAAGGTCAAGAATGGTGCTTCAGATGGGACTCATTTTTTTCTGTCTATTTTGTATGTAATTAGGTCTAGGTCTAGATTTTAGGAAAGTGGGGTTTTTAAAGAGGGGGTATTTGGTTGGGCCTGGGATTTTGGGCCCTAAAATTGGGTCAATTTGAAATAAAAGGTCAAATTATTCTTTCAAAAACGACCACTCTGCTACTAATTGAATTTATTTCTCAAAAAGACTAATTAACATTTTAACTAATTAATTAGACTAATTGATTAATGCTAATGAATATATTTGTGACTTTTTATATATTGATTGATCAATTAAAATTCCTAAAGATGCAAATTAAACCTAAGATGGTATGAAATGATAAATGTGACAATTTTTATGACTTTCTATAATTTTAAAGTATTAAACATGCATGAAATGCAACTAAATAAAGAAAAATTCCTAAAATTCGTAAAAATTATTTTGGATTATTTTTAGGAATAATTTCTATACGGGGTAAAAATTGGATGCTCACAGTTGCCCCTCTTTGCTCGAGAACATGAAGAGTTTTCGGGAAAAGATAAAGTGAGCAACCGTTTTGTTATTCAAAAGAGGAAGAAAATAAAAGGTGCAATCGAGTCCTGGTTTTGAACATCCTACATATCCCGGGTTATAAGGGAATCAGGTTGCATGCAGTTCAAGAAGAGTGATGGAATGATGAGTTCGAGAGTCGAGCGAGGTTCCATCAAGGCTCCGATCTGCGGTCTTGTTGTTACATCAAAAATCAAATGTCACGACCCAAAAATCCCTAAGGTCGTGATGGCGTCGGACACAAGGTCAGGCAAGCCAAAACATTAATTAATTGAAATAACTTTCCAGTTTTTAACCTTTTCAAAATCGTTACTTTCCCTTGCATCTCATAATCAAACAAATAAATTTTTGTATACTTAAATATGACAGCACATCAATTTAATTTAATGAAGTAAAAATCTCAACACGTCCCCAGAACCCGGTGTCAGAAGTACATGAGCAATTTCTAAAAAGTTATACAATCACTTCAAGCTTGTCCGAAATACAATTGGACTAGGAAATTTAAAGATGAATAAATACAGTATGAAGGTGACTCTGCCAATTGCGGATCGCCTCCGGATGGTGCAGCTCGCCTAATTCTCCGAATCCTCCACTTTGCTATGAAGGTACCTGTGCAATAAAATGCACAACAAGTACAGCATGAGTACAAAAACAACATGTACTCAGTAAGTCGTCCGCCTAACCTTAGAGGGGTAGTGACGAAGGGGCAAATTAGACTCTTACTAAGGTCCGACAATACAACATGTGACAGAATATGATGAAATACAATAGACATGGAAGACAGTGAGCAACAAGTACATATCAAATAACGGAATCCAGATAATAACTGGAAAAAAGGAACAACAAAGTACTAAAATCTCCTCTTAACAAATACCTGACACTCCAGTTATAAGTGACTCAGAACTCAAGTGATCATACACATACTAGGACAAGATAACCGGCCGGAGTCATAAGGGTGGTCATAGGGACTGAGGTCATAAGCTAACCCACGATCGCGCATCGTACCTGCGACTCGTGTGCTGACTCGATAATGATAAGCTGACCCACGATCGTGCATCATACCTGCGTCTCGTGTGCTGACTCGATAATAATAAGATGACCCACGGTCGCGCATCATACCTGCGACTCGTGTGCTGACTCGATAATAATAAGCTGACCCACGGTCGCGCATCATACCTGCGACTCGTGTGCTGGCTCGATAATAATAAGCTAACCCACGGCCGCGCATCATACCTTCGACTCGTGTGCTGACTCGATATACTAAATATAAAGCTCCCCACGTTCGCGAATCATACCTGCGACTCGTGTGCTGACTCATATATATATATATATATATATATATATATATATATATATATATATATATATATATATATATATAATTAACATAAAGCTCCCATCGATATCTAATCATGTCTGCGACTCGAGTGCTGACACATTTCCACACATTTAAATCCACTTTTTATTCAGGAAAATAGTTTTCTCATGGAAGATAGTAAAATCAGTATTAAAAGAAGCATGAAACGTAGGTTTCGAGATCATTTATTTTTGAAAATCATTTGTCAAATTTAATGGTATCCCTCGATACAACCTAATCCAGGTACACATATATTTACAGCGGAAACAAATTCTCCTTAGAAGGATAACAATATGAACTCCAGCTTTCTTTAAACATTTAATTACGTTTTCGGTCATATTAACAGTTCAATGATACATGCAGGGTTACAGGTACACACGTAAGCATGCTAGTCGGTCCTAGACTATCTGGACATAAGCATATTAGTAGCTACGCACGGTCTCCCGTCACCTCGTGCGTACGTAGCCCCCGAAGATAATAACATATACTGAATTGATTCACCTAGGGGGACGATTCCCCCTCACGAAGTTAGAAAGGAGACTTACCTCGCTCCGAAATTCCGACATCGGCCTCCAAGCCCTTCTGATGACTCCAACGGACGCATAACGCTCCGAAACTACCACATAAATGACAAAGCAATGAAAATTCATCCTAATTCTCACAACAAGTTCAGAAAATATACTTTCCCAACCCATCTCAGTGAAATGGTCAAAATGCCCACGTGCCCGGAAATCTGAAATTTCTCAAGGGTACGTTCTACCCACAGCCTTACTAACTCAAATATATAATTTAATCAAATATTCATGCTCAATTCGTGGCTAAAATCCACATTTTCCATATTCTAGGTTTCTTCAAAGTTTCCCAATTTTCCTACAAATTTCATGCTAAAAAATCCATACAGTATCTTGTATTTGACCTTAGAACCAAGTAGAACAACTTACCTCTTGATGCTTGGTGAAATCCCTCTTGAAAAGCTCTCTAAAAATCGTCTCAATCCAAAGAAAAATGATTGAGAAATGGCTTCAAATCTGATTTTAAAACATTCTGCCCATGCACATTTCCGCACATGTGGTCCAATAGCCGTTCCTGCGAAAAATCCATCACAGATGCGACTCTGACTCAGCCCAGCAAAAATCCCGCTCCGGCTATCCCTCTTCACACCTGCGATACCGCAGGCGTGACCAAACTCCCGCACCTGCGGTCCCTCAACTCTAGACCCAAAATATCGCACTTGTGGTGCCCTTAGCCGCACCTGCGACCAAATCATCGCAGGTGTGGTTACACCAGATGACAGCAAATCTTAACTTCTTCAAATTTCAAATCTTGATCCGTAACCACCCGGAATCCACCCGAGGCCCCCGGGACCCTGTCCAATCATACCAACATTTCCCAAAACATGACACGGACTTGCTCGAGCCCTAAAATCACATCAAATAACATCGAAACCAGAGATCGCACTCAAATCCAATTCCTTAAGAACTTAGCAATTCGAATTTCTACGTCTGATGCCGAACCTATCAAATCACGCCCGATTGGCCTCAAATTTTGCGCACAAGCCATATTCAACATTACGGACCTGTTCCAACTTCCGGAATCGCATTCTGACCTCGATATCAAAACTTTCACTTCCGGTCAGATTTCCTAAAAACCTTCAAACTTTTATCTTTAGCCAAATGACTCCAAAATGACCTACAGACATCCAAATTCACTTCCGATCGCGCTCCCAATTCCAGAATCACCATACGGAGTTATTCCCAGACTCGGAATCCCAAACGGACATCAACCTCACTGATATGAACTTTAAGCCCAAATTCATGAAATCCTTCTAAAATGCTAACTTCCACAATATGCGCCGAAACGCTCCCGAGTTATCCAGAACCCGATCTAGACATACATCCAAGTCCGAAATCATCATATGAACCTGCTGGAACCTTCAAATCCTGATTCGGAGATCGTTTACTCAATATTCCAATCTTAGTTGGTTTCTCCAACTTAAGGCTTTTGAAATGATAATTTCCTTTCCAAATCAATTCTAAACTTCCTGGAATTCAATTCCGACCACGCCCACGGGTCATAATACCAGAAACAAAGTTGCTCATGACTTCAAACCGCTGAACAACGTATTAGAGCTCAAAACGACCGATCGGGTCGTTACATCAAAATTAAAAGACTAACTAAGCCTATCAGCTACGAGTTACAAGATTCCTATCTATGAGTCTTCTAATGCTTGATCTTGAGTCTTGAATGGTGCTTCATGTAGACTTTTGATTTGAACCTTGATGTTTGCTAGCTGCAGGTGCTAGCTTGTCTTCTTCAGCTATATGGATCACGACGGGACATGAAAAGCTCGTGACTCAGTCATGCCTGGAGAAATCCATATCTTGTTTCCGCTTCTGCATTTTGGAAACTTCTTTTTTCTTTTTCTTTTTCTTCTTTTTCTCTTTTTTTTAATTTTGGATTGAGAATTCTTCTTTTGGTCATCCCGGATTGTCGACTCGCATTATTGAGGCGAGCTTCTGCTACTTCTAACTTGAATTGAATTCTGAAAGGACTTCCCTCGTTCTTCAGGTGGGCGCCTGCAACCGACTTGAAATAAATTCCCTCGTTTTCCAGGTGGGCGCCTGATGCTGACTTAAACTTTGATATGAATTCCCTCATTCTCCAGGTGGGCGCCTGATAATACAGCAAAATAGACAAAACAAAAGAAATCTTTCTACCCCAGTTTGCACTAGGAAGATTTGTGAGTTATTAGCAGAACTATAAATCACCCATGCTATTGATGAAGGATGCAATGACGAGAGTAAAATCAAAGACTCGACTAGGATGTGTGTCTCCTGTGAGTAAAACTGAAAGACCAAAACTAGGAAATGTGTCTCCTACATTTGAAATTGCGCTTGCAGAAAACTATGAACTGAGCTTGACTAAATTAAAAAAAAACCGACCTTATTCTCTTGGCAGGACCCCTGATTTCAAGAAAACTAAATATTGATAACTTAAGAAAACTAAATATTGACCCTCTTTCTTCTTCTTCTTTTTTTTTAATCCAAACTTATTTTTCTTCTTCACACCTGGTACCGTTTTTCTTCTTCGCACCCGGTACCATTTGTACTTGTGGCTCAGTCAGCCTTATCTCAAAAAGGAGATTTCTTTTCTTGGATAACCTTTTCTTATATCTTGCATGGTTTTGCTTTTGGATAAATTTGTCTGTTAGGGAGAATCACAACTAGTAAGAGCCCTTTGTATGATGTGCACACTTCATAGTTATTGTTTGATACTACAGAGAATCTCTGAGTAACCTTGAGGTTATCTTTACTTGCTTTAGCCAAGTTGGCTGACAAGAGTCTTTTGGGGGAGCCTTTGCATGAATCCTCAAGGCATGTTGATTGTAACAACTGAGTGTGCTTGCCAAATTTACTTTGTGCAACTGAAAAGTTGGTAGCAGATTTTGAAATCTTTTCTTGCTTGTTTTGACAAGGATTGACTCAGAGTGAAAGACACAATGATGCAAAGAAACAGTATTAACAAGAAATGCCCATGTCGGGAAAGACAGAAGGGAGAGTTTCTTTTTTTTTCCTTTTTTTTTACGGTAACTAGCCTTAATGATCATGACATGCATTTTGGACTTAACGGCCGATCTATCAAACTAATCCAATCTTTCTTTTTACAATTCTTATGACCTTTGAAGTCGAGCTTGTTCATGCCAAGCTTTTTTTCTGAGGGCATGGACTTTGACTGTTCTTTTCTTCTCTTTTTTTTCCATTTGAACTTTCTAAGAGTTTCCCTAGTTTGTACTCTTGGGACAAGGACTTTTCTTTTTATTTTTTTTTATTTTCACTTTTTTTGTACTTTTGACTCTAAAGTTGATTCCAAAATAGGGTGGTCAAATAAAATAACACAGGCTCAAAAGGGATAACAAAGGGTATAAAGTGTTTGGGTAGCAGAAAAAGGGCCTCCTAGCCTCGAGAACGTCAAAACATATTATCTTTTCGTGATCATATCGTCGATGAACATGTCTGCCTTCTTTGTGTGTCATGGTCAAAGAACACTTTCTGCCCATTAATCTTAAACTTTCCACCGAACTTCAGTTGGTTCTTCCTCAAACTCGATCTTCACAGTGATTTGAAGGTGAATTTTACTTAATCTTAATTCCAAAGTGTTTCGAATCTTTATTTATCCTCCAAAATACCTTTTATTCAGTTGTCCAATTCAAGTTTAAATCAATTTGCGAAGATCTAGCCAAAAATTCCGCATGACACAAAAGGACAAACTGTATTTCATTGAGTAAAGGATGAAAAGGTTTAACAACAAGGAAGACAACCTAAAATTCGAGTTACAACTCTAAAATAACCCGGATAATGAAATTAGCAACAAAAAAGACAGACAAGACTCGCATAAACAGAAAAAAGGGATAGAAAGGTTTAACTCAGTAAAACAAATAAAATATGGATCACAACCCTGAAATAACCCAGATAATATAAACAACATCAAAACAAGCTACCAATATTCCTTCCTAGTGAGGAGGGAATTACTTTTCAATTGCTAAGCCTAACACTTATCCAAAAATTTGCTCATCAGAATCAGCAGAACATTCTCCAACTTCAAAATCATTATCTTCAGTCAGCGAGTTCCTGAGAGGATTCTCATACTCACTCTCACCATGCGTCATCCCCACAAAGTGTGCATCATCATGTGCAGGTAAAGGATTCTGCGTGATATTCTGGGTGTCACTGTTGTTGGATCACAATCAGATTTTCTTGGATCATCCTTTCTATTTCTCTTTTCAAATCCCGACAGCTTTCAACATCATGCCCCTGGGCATTGGAATGGTATTCACATCTTTTAGTAGGGTGAAAGCTTATTGCACGTAGATCCACATGATTTGGAGGAATAGGTGCAATCATGGCATGATGCTTTAATTTCTCAAACAAGCTTGTATATGACTCTTCTATTGGTGTAAAATTATCTTTCAACCTTTGTTATCCTCTATACCCCTTGCATGGATGTGGGTTATAGGGCACTTGAAACTTTTGTGGAGGCTGGTGGAGATTTTGCGATGCTCACCTTCTGGGGTGTCTTGGTGGCTGGACATTATACTCAGGTGGAGCAAAAGAGTATTGTGGGTTCTGAGGTGGATAGGATTGCTCAAGGAATCAAAAAATAGACGAGGTTGGTCATACCTTCGAGATGTTCTCCTAGGACCTCTTCTCAACCCTGATGCCATCATGATTTCTTCATCTTTCTCATTCATGTCACTAAAATTACCAGATTCAATTTGGACAGCCTGTTACGGCTTTAGGAACTGCTTGGCTTATAATTTTGCCTGTCTTAAGGCCATTCTTTACCATTTCTCCCATTTTGATTGCTTCCAAGAAGGATTTGCCAACTGCGGACATCATGTTTTGAAAGTAATCTGGCTCTTGCGCCTGAAGGAAGACAGTGATTAGCTCGTGGTCATCCATGGGTGGCTTAACTCTAGCTGCTTGCTCTCTCCATTTAATGGCATATTCCATGAAACTTTCAGTTGGTTTCTTCTTCAAGTTTGAAAGGGAATTGCGGTTTGGGGCGATGTCAATGTTGTATTGGAATTGTTTGACAAAGTCCCGGGCCATGTCATCCCCGATATACCAACAAAATGTATCTTGATCAGTAAACCATTCAGAGGCTACCCCCGTAAGGCTTTCCCCAAAATAAGCCATCAGTAATTTCTCCTTTCCTCCTGCACCTTTTAATTGATTGTAATACCTTTTCAGGTGGGATATGGGGTCTCCATGTCCATTATACTTTTCAAACTTGGGGACCTTGAAATCAAGTGGCAAACGAACATCGGGGAACATACATAGATCCCTGAAGGCAATACTCTTCTGACCAGCCAACCCTTGCACGTTTTTCAACTGTTGTTCTAAGCTTTTAACTCTTTGAGTCATTTCTTCCTGTGCCATCTTTTGGGCAGGCTTCTCAATATTTGCAGGAAGATCAAATAGGTATGAATGGTACTCAGGAGAGTGATATTATTCTTGATGGGTAGCAAATTGTGACTCATGAGTTTTCCTCTATACCATTGTTGGTTGTGGGACAGAGAAGACGGGTGTAACAACAACGGTTGTCTGATTGGTTGTCAATGGCACACTTTGGGAGCAAACAACAGAAGTTCCAGCTGTAGTCGTGCAGTTGGGATAAGGACTGAACCCATATAGATAGGATTGATCATGCAATGAGACCGGAATGGCAGTAGGTGTGATGGGTGTGAACTCTGGGAAACCATGAGAAGAAAGGGCGGTCCTTGGCCATTGGCCCATGCTTTACACATTTCAGCCATTTTCTGTTTCAGTATTCTCTTTTCCTGAACCACAGTGGACTCTTGTTGATTCTGACCACGAGTCTCATGAGCACTCGTAACAGCTTCGATGTCAGTTGTCATTGTCATTTTCTCTTAGACCTTATGAATTGTGTTGCAACTTACAACAAACTGACCACCTCAAAAGATTTCTTCACAATCCAAAACAAAAGACATGTTAGAATGGACTCAGTCGGTCCTTATTATCCTTTTTTTTCTTTTTTTTTCACTTTTTTTCATCCGATCGAACCTGATGTGGGTTGCCTATGTATCATGTGTGAACATCAGATCTTGCGTAGTTCGGGAAGATTGGGAATAAAGTAAATAACATAACACTTTTTTTGGGAATAAAGTAAATAACCTAAAGAAGAAAGAAAATATTTTTTTTATTTTTTGTATTTTTTTTTGTTGAATTTCGGGAAAAAGACTTCTAAAAAAAAGGTAGAAAATATTTTTTGGATTTTGATTTAATTTTTTTTCTTTTCTAACGAAAAGACTCCTACAAATAAAATATTTTTGGTGTAAAAAATTTCTTATTTTTTTATTTGTTTGGGATTTTCTAAAAGAAAGACTCCTAAAGAAGGAATTAAAAAAAATATTTTTGAATTTTTAAAAAAAAATGGGGACTCAAAGAGAGGCTTTAATATTTTTGAATTTTGAAAATTGGGGTCTCAAAGAAAGACTTATATAAAGAAGGAAATAAATGAAAATATTTTTTTAATTTTTCGAAAATTGGGGTCTAAAAGAAAGACTTTTTAGAGAAGTAAGTAAAGGAAAATATTTTTTTTTTTTGGATTTGTTTTTCCGAAAATTGTTGGCCTGAGCCGATTACATTTGCCTACGTATCTTACATCTGGTGAGAATCAGACACGCGTAGTTCTGTCTGTTTTGACAGAACAGAGGAAACATGACTTTTGAAATCATTGCCTTATTTTCTTTCTCTCTTTTTTTCAAAATTTTGGCAGAGTTTCGAAAATTTTCAAATACCTAACTTTCACTTTTTTATTATTTTTTTTCTCTCTTTTTTTTTATTTTCTTTCCCTATTCTAGAAATCAGTCCACACGAAAACCGACAGAAACAAATACGCAAGTAGCATGTAAGATGTATTACGATGGCCTTTTAAATTGGGTACACCTGTCCTAGACGGACCCAACCCCTATATTGAGCCTCCTAAGTCAAATGCACGTGATGCAAACAAGCGTTCCTACTAGAGATCCGGCATGAGGCTATATTATTCTAGGTTTAAACCCTGGGTGTATTGTTCTAGACCTGGCTTACCCGATCGGACAACTCGATCCGGGGGAGGGGGCGTACCGGTAACCATAAGATCATCCAGCTTTTCAACTTGTTTGATTCTCGTTCTAAATTAGGAATATGACTAACAGAAAAGAAGTCATGCCAGCGTGCACTTCCCTGAAGATTTAGAAGGATCGGAGAGAAGAAGGGTATCGTAACAATTTATATACAGTTCACATAATATCAAAGCGGTAAAAAGCGACACTTAGCACATTAGACTTAAACATGTAAAAATCAGACAATCATGAAAGCCAATAATAACAGTTATTCTAAGCTCGAATTCTGAACCCTGAACCAGAAGTTCTGGGTTCTTAATCCCCAGCAGAGTCGCCAGAGCTGTCACACCTCCTTTTTCAAACCGGTAAGGGTAATAAGGGAGTTTTTCCAATTTAAATGACATAATCGAATTTGAGATTATTTTATTGATTTTCAGATTCGCCACCCGAATTTTTTACGGTGTTCTGGAACACCATTTATTTTAGAAATCCCAAATTGAGGAAATTTTGACTCTGTTTTACAGTCCGCAAAACACAGAAATTCGGGTAAGTAATTCTATTAACCCGGGAGAAGGTGTTAGGCATTCTCGGGTTCCGTGGTTTTAGCACGATTACTTAACTATTAATAATTGGCCTAATTATCTGATTAATTATATACTTAAAACCTATTGTGCATTTTATATTTTTATACTGCTTTTATTTATCTATGGAGTTATTTCTGGAACAAGTCACGATTGTCGTACACTTGTCATTTTGGTACCCATTGCAAATCGCGCCACATGAAATGCACCCGCGATTTACAACATGTTTATTTTATTATTGTTTGAAGTTAGATTGGGTCACATGAAATGCGCACCCGAATGAGATTTACATATCGCGACCATACCACGGGAACCGTATCCATAACCACGATGATTTACTAATCAGGCCTCAAGCCAACACCGATGTTCATAAGTTATTATTTTCCTAAACTGCTTTGAAATCACAAATCACCAATTATTTATTGTATCAATTTCAACGCCCCAAAGAAAATCACTTAATTCCAAACGGAAGCTACGTAAAGAGAAAAATTTTCACAACTTATTGTGAAATGAACTCCTAAAAGACAAATGCTAAAATTCCACTTTAGAGCAATTAACCAAATTGATGTAAGTACTACTTTAACAATAAAGCAAATGACTAAAAATTAATCAAATCAACATCACCGATCAAATGACATATTTCAACAATGATTTTATATCAAAAACTGTAGTATATCATGTAGCTAACCAAACCATAAAAACAACATAACAGAAAGTTAACCTCAAATTCAAAGCAGGAAGACTAAAACTCGCCGGAGACCCCGAAACCTTAAACCCAACTCGCATTCGACTGACGGACAAAACGCATCCCGAACAAGACTTCAACGAACCTCGAACCTCAACCGAGTTTTGACAGTGATTTTTGGGAAGCTTTTCTGCTGATCTTCAGCTTATTTTCGCTGGATAAATGAGCAGTTTTTGAGGTCGTTTTTAGACTGTTATTGGCAGCGATTTTGGGGTCATCTCAGGAGCTGTTTTAGGCATGATTTTGGGGTGACATGAGCTGATTTTGGGGTGATTTTTCAGCT
>ML349307.1:0-144165 GCA_005239505.1 Nicotiana paniculata | reverse complement strand
TTCTGGCCAAAACCTTTGGCTCCTATATGCATACATTGTGATAGTGAGGCTGCAATAGGACAGTCATGAAGCATTATGTATAATGGAAAGTCTCGTCATATACGACGAAGACATAAAACCGTTAGACAACTACTCTCTAGTGGAATTATCACTATTGATTATGTAAGATCAAAGGATAATGTGGCGGATCCGCTTACAAAAGGCCTAACTAGAGAGGGAGTTGAGAAATCATCTAAGGGAATGGGACTATGGTCGAGGAAAAGTCATCGTGGCGGTAACTCTACCTAGAATTTTGGATATTCCGAGATCTAGGTTCAAGGAGCTCAAACAAAGTTATGATTGACCGGTTCAACATTGTCAAAGAAATTTTTTTTTTTTTTTGGTCCCTTCTAGTGATGAAGACAATGTATAGTAACAAGGATAGAACTTTACACGTTCTTTAATGATTACCTAAGTTTGATGTGGTGTCAATCTAAAGGATTACATGTTTAGGAATCACCTATGTAAGTGTGAAGTGGAAGTCGCTTCAATGAGAATTCTGTAAGGCTAATTCTCTACGCACTTATGATACCAGGCGGTGTTCATGGCTGAAACGAACACAACAATGAGAACCAAAATACGGTTAAGGATTGGTTGTGTTACATATGGTTGTCTAGCTATACACTAAAGTTCGACAGTTCAAAGATATCAAATCTACCAATTGACCGAGTATATCCGACATATGTTCACTACGGAAAGTTCAAAGGGAAACCTACTTATCCAGATGTAATTAATCCTTACTTGCCAATCACACAGCTTTCATCTATGATCATTCTTGTTATAGCCATTCCCATTCATGTGGGGGATTGTTGGACTTTGAAGCCATTGGGCTTTAAAGACAAGGAGTGTGAATTAGAAAATGGTGGGAAATAAAATGGAGGGAAATGAAAATTTGAATCAAGTGAGTTTTGTCATGAACTTTGTACCACATTGGTGAAAGACAACTGCACTTGTGTGTATAAATATAGAATCACTTCTTAGAGCTCTTAAAAGGAGTTGAAGAGAATGAACTCTCGCGCCGTCATCGTCGCTCGGCTCGGCTTTGGCTTTGGCTTTGGCTTTGGCTTTGGATTTGGATTTGGATTTGGAAAATGATCGATCGATAAGATTATTTTTTGGACAAAAGTTATTTAATTAATTATTTAAGAATTAATTAAATTCCAGTCAGTTCATTAACGGAATTAACTGAAACGTATAATCCAAATGCTGCCTTTCCCTTCTGAACATACACCTCTTCCTGAACAGACATCACACTGCCTATAAATTCCGAGGCATGACTTCCTTTTCACTCACTGAAAATCCAGAATTTCCTTCTAAAAAATACTGCATTCTACTTCGAAGCCTCTCTCTCAAATTCGAAGGTTTATTCTGTTTCATCCTGGGAGGATTTAATCCATTACCTTGGCAACTTGTGAGGGGGTCAAAATTCCTTAAGGACGCACAAGAAAATATTGGACTCGCAATATTTCATATCATTTACAGATTTTCTGTTTCTTCTAACAGTTTGTTTTAACACAGTATCGACAATAGAATCATTGTGCGATTCAAAGGCTATAGTTCAACTAGAAGAACCAGTTCCATCTGATTAATTATTGAGTCTAGTTGATTGTAGTAGGAGTTTTAATATTGTATCTTTTCAACTTTCATAGAAGCAATTGTAATAGGTACGCATTGTTCAAGTTAGAGTTAACTTGAAGCTTGTAGAAATTAGCTAGGGGCTAGTTACTACAAAGGGATTAGAGTTAGTCTTAGGATTACAAAAGAGTTTATTTTGTAAGTCCGTTTGGCTTAGAGTTTTTAGTGAAGTGTTTGAGCAAATCCTATTGAGGAGTAGGTCGTGGTTTTTTCACCTTTTGAGCCAGGTATTTTTCACGTAAAAATCTCTGTGTTTTTACTTTAATGTGTTTAATATTCCGCAACAGTAGAAGTAAGTACATCAAGAAGAACCAGGTTCTTCCAGTTAGACAGCACTCGAAAAATTGGGTACCTCACAATTAACTTATATAATTGTGTGGTATTGACTTCTAAAATATCAGACATTGTCCTTAAGGGTATATCGCCCACACCGAAAAGAATATTATTAGGCATATCCCCCAGGATTCAACAAGCTCTCCTGGTGTAACTAGGAGCAGAAACAACAAAGATAAAAAAAAAAACCAGCACAAAAAAAAAGGAAAGAAAAGTTTTAACTTTTTTTTTTCACTACTATCAAAAGATGAAAAACAACAAAGTATATATAGTCCAAAAACTTCATAATCTGATGGAACAATACGTTAACAACCAAAGCAAGCCATAAAGGCTTTTCTGTTACACAAGCCATAAAGACAATCTGATATGTAATGAAAAACATTTAACTCCATTAAGGAGTCAAATGCCAACTGGATATTAACGTTAAAAAAATTAAGGCTATGACTATTAAAATAAAGAAACGGTCAAGAAATGATATCTAAATCAATGTTAGGAAACAGTCATCCAAGATCATCTTTGATCAGATTCATAGATATAAAAATAACTGATTTTGATAGATATTTAAGGTTAATAAAATATTATATTCAAAGTTATTCTAATTTACTTTTACACACATTAAAATATATTCAAATTGATTGGTCCTATAAAGACCCATTAAAAGAATGAACCTAGACATCAATTTAAATATTCTTTTTGAGATATTAAAAATATTATTTTTTTAACAATCCCCCACATACCTCAAAAAGAATATCATAATGAAATAAAAAAATTCCCGGGTTTTCACAAATGAGCATAACGCGTCGCATCTGGTGTCTCTTGGACTATGAACTAGACCTAGATAAAATAAGATTAAACTTACAAAACAATTAGTGAAGTTCAGAACTTCTATGAATCAAGAATTCTTTTGTAAGTTTAGCGTCTTATCTATCACATTATACCCGCACACACTTTGTTGTTTATCGCAGTTTTGCGCTAATAGTCCATGTGCGCGCCTGATTTTATGAGTGCTTTAGAAATTTTTGCCATAAATTTCATAGGAGAGGCCCCACTCCACACTCATATAAGTCCATCCATCAAGTGCATTCTGCAGCGCAATACACCACCCTAAAATTAGGCTATGAATTAGATTAAGTTTTTAATAACTCAGCCTCCCATTTCTTGCAGTCTTGCACTATATATACACACCATAGGAAGGGATATAATTTAATAGTGCATTTGATCAACTAATGACTTGTTATTATCCATATGAACCTACTTCATGGGATCTCCAATCACATAGGTTGGGTTGCCATCACTGTTGATATAACTCAAACTGGAAAAAGTCTCGTTTCAGATATTATTTTTCTTCCCAAAGGTTTAGTTAGAGGATCGACCAAATTCACTTCTGACTTCACATAATCTATGAAAATAATTTCATCTCTCAGCACCTGCTTTATCACATTGTGTCTCAATCAGACGTGTCTACTCTTCCCATTAAAGGATTTATTTTTAGCAATGACTATTGCAGCTTGGTAATCACAATGCATCGACACAGAAGGTGTCGGTTTAATTCCTAGTGGAATACTTGCCAAAAGGTTCTTAACCACCTGGCCTCATTGTCAGCGAATTTCAATGCCACAAACTCAGATTCCATGATAGATCTAGCTATTATTGTTTGTTTAGCTGATTTTCATGCCACAACACCCCCACCGAGGGTGAACACATAACCACTAGTGGAATTTGTCTCATCTGAATCAGAGATCCAGTTAGCATCACTGTATCCTTCTAATACAGTGGGAAATTCACTATATTTGATACCATAGTTCATGGTACCTCTCAAATATTTAATGCATTCCAATGAATATGACTTGGGTTTAGAGTATATCTACTCAATCTACAAACAACATATGCAATATCAAGTCTTGTGAAATTCATCAAATGCATTAGACTACCAATAACTTGAGCATATTTATTTTGATCTACAGCATCTCCCTTGTTATTTTTTAATTGACTACTAGAATCATAAGGAGTGCTTACAGGTACCACATCAAATTTATCAATTTTTTTAAGAATTCTTTCAACATAATGTTCTTGAGTTAACATCAAACTATTTCCATCTCTTATAATTTTCATGCCTAAAATAACACTAGCTTCTCCCATGTCTTTCATCTCAAAATTAGAAGACAAGAAAATTTTGGTTTTATATACCAAATCAAGGATAGAACTAAAAATAAGCATGTCATCCACATAAAAGCAAATAATAACACATGTACCATCTACACATTTTGTATAAATACATTTATCTAATTCAATTAATGAAAAAATATCATTAATCAATACTTGATCAAATTTTTCATGTCACTGTTTAGGTGCTTGCTTTAGACTCTATAAAGATTTTAGTAATTTACATACTTTATTTTCTTAGCCAGACACTATATAACCCTCAGGTTGCTCCATGTAAATTTTCTCTTCTAAATTTCTATTTAAAAATGCAGTTTTAACATCCATTTGGTAAATAAAAAGTTTATAAATAGAAGCGAAGACAAGTAAAACACGAATTGAGGAAATTCTAGTTACAGGAGCATAAGTATCAAAATAATCAACATTTTTCTTTTGGGTAAAACCTTTTGCAACAAGTCTAGCTTTGTATTTATCAATGGAACCATTCGGATTGAGTTTCTTCTTAAAAATCCATTTACAACCAATGGGTTTAGCTCCCGGAGGTAAATTAACTAAAACCTAAGTTTTATTTTGTAAGATTGAATTTAATTCTACATCAATAACTTCTTTCCAACATGAGGCATCAAACAAAGAAATAGCTTTAGAATATATTAAAAGATCATTATCAACAAGATAAATATAAAAATTATTACCAAACGATTTTTCTTTCCTTGGTCTTTTTTCCAAAATCATTTTGAATACTTGGAACATGCGACATATTATCATTTGGAATAATATGAGCATCAGAAATATTTTCAAATTTTAAAGGAAAAATATTTTCAAAAATTCAGCATTTTTGGTTTCAACAATAGTACCATGTTCAAGCACATCGCTTTTGACTACTAAAAATCTATATGCTGCTCTACTTTCAGCATACCCAATAAACATACAATCAGATGTCTTAGATCCTATTTTCTTTTCTTAAGATCGGGCAACATAACTTTGGCAAGGCACCCACACTTTCAAATATTTCAAATTAGGTGGATAGCCCTTTCACAACTCATAAGGAGTTTTACTCGATTTCTTATAGGGAATTGTATTTTGTAAATGACAAGCAGATAAAATGGCTTCACCCCAAAGATTATTCGGGGCACCAGAACTAACAAGCACGCTATTCATCATTTCCTTTAAGGTCCTATTTTTCTCTCCGCTACACCATTTGATTGTGGAGAATATGACAGAGTCATCTCGTGAATTATGTTTTCTTTCTCACAATAATCATTCAACAAAATAAATTCACCACCTATATCGGATCTAACTCTTTTGATTTTCTTACCCAATTGATTTTCTACTTCAGATTTATAAATAAAAAACTTATCAAAAGTTTCATCTTTATTTCTCAACAAATAAATTTTTGTATATCTAGAAAAATCGTCTATAAAAGTCACATAATATTTTTTTCCTCCTCTAGTCATAGTTTGTTTCAAGTCTCCTAAATCAATATGGATTAAACTTAATAATTCAGATTCTCTAAATTTTGAAGCACATGATTATTTAGTTTGTTTAGCTTCAGCACGCACAAACTTCACACTTATAAATATTTGAAATGAGACCTTCGGAATGTATTTTCTTAATATAAGATAAACTAACATGTCCTAATCTAGCAGGCCATAAATTAAAACAATCAACCAAGTAAGCAGAAGCACTAGCATTTTCATTCATAACATTAAGTACAAACAATCCATGGTTATAATAACCCTTGCCAACAAAATTATTATTCTTGGTCAACACGACCTTATCAGATTCAAAAGAAACATTCACCCCCACTTTTCCTAATAATCCCACAGAGATCAAATTGATTCGGATACTAGGAACATGCAACACGTCATTCAATGACAAAGTTTTACCAGATGTGAGTTTGAGAAGAACTTTGCCTTTTCCAAGAACTGTAGTAGTCCTTGAGTCACCAAAATATACAACCTCTTCTCCTTCCTCAAGTTGGTTGTAAGATACAAAGTCTATTTTGTTAGCATATATGTGCCTAGTGGCACCCGAATCTAACACCCAATCTTTCACATTGGCCACAAAGTTCACTTGGGAAACAACTGCAGCAATTATGTCATCCGCTTTGGCTTCAGTTAAATTTACTTTAGCCGCAGGATTGTCATTCCCAATCCTCTTCCGACATTGAGCAACATGATGGCGAGGTTTGCCACACACAAAGCAGTTGCTTTTTTTCTTGAAGGTTTGGTTGTTGGTTTTGGGCTTATAACCATTTCTTTTATCATACCTGTTATTTTATTTGTTATGCCGCTTATTGTCCTCCACAAGCTTGGCTCTTGTAGCAATCTACTTTCCTTTGTCAGCAACAGCTTGCTTGTGATTGGTATTTTCAATTATAATGTGCTTGACCAAGTCCTTCGGCGACAATTGCTTGTGTTTGTGTTTCAATTGTTGTTTGTAATCACTCCAAGATTTGGGAAGTTTTTCTATAAGCATACCAGCAACAAACTGTTTGGGCAGAGAAATATCTTCAGATTTGACATCTTCAATCAACTTGTGATATTCGTTGATTTGTGCGGTTATGTCCTTGTCTTCCGTCATCTCCCACTTGTAGTAATTTTCAATTACAAACTTTTGTTTAGTAGCATCTTCAGCAGTGTACTTTTTTATCATTGATTCCCAATTTTCTTTTTTCCTCCTTGTAGGAAACGTAGACATTGAACAATTCGTTAGAAAGAGTAGAAATTATAGTATGTCTACATACCTTATTAGCATGAACCCATTGATCCATCTGAATGGAAGTTGCTTCAATTGGTTTAGGATCAGTAAGTGCAAAAGAAACTCCATGCATATCCAAAATAGAATGCACGTGTTCCTGCCAACGATTAAAATTATCTCCACTAAAAACCTCAATTTTCGCAATATCAGGAAAAGGTTTGGCATATGTAATTGGTGATGGAACAGCAACAAAAACAGTTGGTGCAACAGGTGTAGTAGCATCAACAACAACATTAGCAGCGTTATTCTCCATAACAACAACATGTAAATATCCTTAAGATTTTTGGAAAAATTGGATGATTATGGAGAATAAAAGGTTTAGCTTGAGGCGTGTCAAAGACATTGTCCTTAAGGATATTTCCCCCACACCGAGAAGAATATTATTAGACGTAATCCCCAGGACTCAACAAGGTATTCTAGTGTAATTAGGAGCAGAAATAACAAAGATTAAGAAAAAAACCCAGCACAAAAGAAAAGGGAAGAAACGTTTTAACTTTTTTTTCCACTACTATCAAAAGATGAAAAACAACAAAGTATATATAGTCCAAAAACTTCACAATCTGATGGAACAATACGTTAACTACCAAAGCATGCCATAAAGGATTTTCTGTTACAAAAGCCATAAAGACAATCTGATATGTAATGAAAAATATTTAACTCCATTAAGGAGTCAGATGCCAATTGGATATCAACGTTAAAAAAAATTAAGGCTATAACCATTAAAATAAAGAAATGATCAAGAAATGATATCTAAATCAATGTTAGGAAACGACCATCCAAGACCATCTTTGATCAGATTCAAAGATATAAAAAATAACTGATTATGATAGCCATTTAATGTTAATAAAATATTATATTCAAAGTTATTCTAATTTAATTTTACACACATTAAAATATATTCAAATTGATTGGTCATATAAAGACCCATTAAAAGAATAAACCTAGACATCAATTTAAATATTCTTTTTGAGATATTAAAAATATTATTTTTTTAACAGATACGTGCGAAGATCCCCGCCGTAATATCCAGCAGATCACGGATATTATGGCCTTCTGTTGGCCGTGCTTGATTTCCCGACAATGTTCTTCGAAGTCGTTCAAAGCTAGGACCGATTCCAAACCGTGACCTCGAAATTCTTGAGGGCGGGCGTCATGCCCCCGGGTTCTGACTTGATGAGCGTTTTTCCTCGATTTCGATTCCCTGTCATCATATCTCGAGCTTGGATTATTTTTTCAGAGATCGGGATGTGCCATGAGCCTAATTTTACCCGTATACAGATAGTCCCCTCGTTTCTTGGAGAGTAAATGACGAAAAACAACATGAGCTTCCGATTCTTACTTCGACACATTGTGGCAGAAACAAAAAACACCTAAAATGTCTCGTCAGTCATGTCATAATGACATTAAACGCATGTCAGCCGCCGGTCGGATGTCCTTGGATGCAAACTGTCGCTGAACTCCTATAAATACCCCCTCTTCTACCTTCGCCCCTTCAAGGTTTCAATATTCTCTAGTGTTTTTACCCCCGTTACCCAAGGTTCTTCAGTACTTTGCAAAAAAATTTACTCATCTCTTACTCAATCCAACAAGTCTGATCTTTCAACTTCCACTCTTTATCCATCTTTTCCAAGCTTTTTCTTCCATAACAATGGCAAAAACCTCAAAATCAGTTCCTCCGAAGGATGCTCCTTCTTCCTCGCGATCGACCACTAAAGACGAGGAGACCGTCCTCGATACGGTGGTTGATGAACCGGCAGAAGAGCCCCTTGAAGATGTTCATTCCCGGTGGCTGTTCGGCCACCGATGACTTTAAAGTTGAGAAGCCTTCTTCTGTACAAGGTCGGTGTGAGGAAGCCTCGAGATTCATTTGCTCGAATACCAAACAGGTCCTCCCCATGGTCCGTAAAGACTTCAACTGGGACAATAAAGACAAAATGGTCCCCGACCCCGAAGATTCCATCACCACCCATGTCGAGGGATATCTAAGTGCTTGCGTTTATCCCTCTACATTGGGCCCGATAGACATGGTCATCTTAGACTTCTGCAGGAGGTATAACGTGTGCCTTGGATAGATTCATCAATCATTGTGGAGGACCCCGATCCTCCTCCGATGTTTTGTGAACAAAATTGATGGGTGCTCGTTCACCATTGATCATCTACTCCGCATATACAGTACGTCGGGACAGCAAAGCCCCATTCTCGAGCATTGACGAGGACCAGGACCAGGGTTGGCAAGGACGTTTTGTTCGAGTTAGGACCGTCGACCTGATACCGTCCGAGTGGAGGTCGTTCCTCGAAAGGTGGAATGCATCACGTAAGTATTCCCTTTAAGCGTCAATTTTATGACTTATCTTCCCTTTTCTTATCGATGCTTATTATGTTGTAGCCCTTGCCCAAGTTCTGAATGATATCCCTCGACTCAAGGAGTGGGTCGAGGGCATTGTGTCACAGATGCCCTACTCCGAGCGCTGGGAGTAGGGTTGGGAGGCCCTTTCCCCTGGTAAGGTTATTTTCCCGAACAAGTCGTATTGAAAATTTTCATCACGTCCTTATCTCTTTTACTTTCTTTTATAGGTTTGCCTAAGAACCTCGAGCCTAGGCCTTCGGTTGGGGACGAGGATGTAACGACCCGACCGGTCGTTTTGTGTTCTAGGACCCCGTGCCCCTAAATCAAAATTTCTGTAGTTGTTTTTACTGATTTATGACTTGCGAGGATGGGTGGTTCGAGGTTTGGAGGAGTTGGAATGGTATAGGAACACTTCGTTCCTTAAGGTTGGCCTTAGATGCCAAGTTTGACTTCGGTCAATATTTTTGGTAAACGACCTCAAAATCGAGATTCGAAGGTTACAATAGGTTCGTATGATGATTTCGGACTTGGGCGTGTGTTCGGAACGGGTTTTGGATGACCCGGGAGAGTTTCGGCGCCAAATAGTGAAATAAGAATTTCCTTAAGTTCAAATTGAAGTTTGGAGCGCGTTTTTGTGTTATCGAGGTCCAAATGAAATTCCGAGATCGAGAATAGTTCCGTTATGTCATTTATGAAATGCTCGCAAAATTTGGTGTCATTCTGAGTAGTACAGGTACGTTTCGGCGTGTTGAAAGTGAATTCAAGAACTTAAAGTTCTTAAGTTTGATCCATAGGTTTTGGGGTATGAATTTTTAGATTTAGCGTTGCTTCGGATGTTCCGAAGCCTTGAGCGAGTTCGTATTATGATTTAGGAATTGTTGGTATATTTTGACGGGGTCTCGGGTGGTCTCGGATGCCATTCGGGCATCGCGCGAGGCAAAAACCACCCTTAAAAGACTGCTGGTGCACCAGATCTAGTGCGAGACCGCTTCTGCGGTCCCAGCCTCGCAGGTGCGCATCCAGGGGATAATGCTCAGTTTCGCAGGTGCAGATCATTTTCCGCAGGTGCGGTCTCCGCTCTGCAGATGCGACCACTGACCCTCCTCCCTCTTTTCTGCAGATCCGAGATTCTTCTCGCAGATACGAGACCGCAGGTGCGGTCCTCGAGACGCACGTGCAGAAAACCTATAGGCAGTGAGTTCGTCTTAAATGCGAGACTTAGCCATTTTTAAACCACTTTTCATCATTTTGGACGATTTGGAGAGCTGGTGAAGGAGGGATTCGACCTAGAAATTGTAAGGTAAGCAATTCCTACCATGAAGTGAGTTTAATACTTGAATTCTTAGGTATATTAACACTTTAAATTAGTAGAAATCATGGGTTTAGAGCGAAACCTAGGGTTTTGATAAAAATAAGAATTTACCAAGAAATTTGTTATGAAATCATACAAAAACTATATAATATTGATCCTTAGGCTATGTGTAAGTATCTCCTCCAAAAAATTGAGCATAGATTGACTTGTTAATGTGATGTTTGGCTAGCTTCGAGTTCTTGGGCGATGAATTTGGAGTTTCGGGCACGTTCTTGACTCGGAAAGTAGGCTTGGCACGAGATAAGTCTCCTTTCTAACCTTGTAAGAGGGAATTGTCCCCATAGGTGAATATAAATAATTGCATGTCTTTATTTGTGGGGGGCTACGCACGCACAAAGTGACGAGAGTCCGTGCGTAGCTACTATTATGTCATGTCGGGGAGTTTAGGATTCACAAGCATGCTTTATGTGCCGTATCTATAATCTTAAATGTTAATTTAGGTTGCCTAATATCCTTGAATTATTAAGTGAACATCTAGGAGGTTACATTCTGAAATTTATATTATTGAATCCTTCTCTGTAAGTATATTCTCTAATGAATTTCCTGATTTCCTGTTAATTATGTGTATATATACGGGTACCCGCATCGCATGTATGATTTGCGAGCGGGGTAGCCCTACTATTATGTCAACTGCATCGCATGTTCTATTCGTGAGCGGTGTAATAGATGCATCTATGGTTCGATCCGTTCGACCCTTCGGCAGTGCATATTTATTTTCGCGTCGTATCGGTCGTACGTTCACGACATGTTATGTGTTGTTAGTTGTTTGGGTGTTCTGTGATCATGTATATGATGAATATCATTAAAAATGAAAACTAGGTAATTTGCATGATAGAGAACTTGACACATAAAGGTATTTGTACATGATATTCAATGTTCCTGTCTTCATTATTATTCATTATATCCATTCTTGCTTAGCCTTACATTTAAAACATATCATTTTGACCCTAGTAAGTGTCACATCGACCTCTCGTCACTACTTCTTCGAGATTAGACTGGATACTTACTGGGTACATATTTTTTATGTACTCATGTTACGTTTCTGTACTTAATTGTACAGGTTCTGAGGTAGGTGAATCTGCGTATCGGTCCGGAGATCGTCCCTGACTTATACTTGGTTTGGACTTCACGGTGAGCTGCTTCTTTTGGCGATCTTCAGCAGCAACGTGGAGCCTTTCTTTTTGCTATTTCTGTCTATATTTTTCTCATACAATAGGACAGACTATTATTCCGTTTGATTTTACTCTACTAGATGCATGTAGACTTGTGACACCAATTTCTGGCACACACGTTAGTAGACATTATTTTTGGGATGTAATTGTAATTATGACTTTATGATTATTTTTTCATAAAATTGCCTAAGTTATTCGTTCTATCAAATGTTTAAACATAAACCGAGTAAGTGTTGGAAAATATTTTGATAAAATAAACGAAACTCACTAGTAGTTAATTTGTTGGCTTACTTGATAATGGTATTGGGCGCCATCGCGACCTGGGTTAGGATTTGGGTCGTGACAACATGGTATCAGAGCTCTAGGTTCACGTAAGTCTCACAAGTTACATGCAAACACAATAGAGTCTTGTGGATCGGTACGAAGACGTCTGTATTTATCTTCAGGAGGCTATGGGTTGTTACGAAACCTCTCTTTATTCATCTTCTATCGTATAATTGACTGTATACTAAATCTCACTCTTCTATTCTCTCACAGATGGTGATGACGCGCGCAACTGATGTTCCGGACCCGGGAGGGGCCGCTATCCCCGTCATCCGAGGGAGGGCACCGACCCGAGGTAGGGGACGAGGGCATCGAAGAGCTGTTCCAGTTGCGCCATCAGCGGATCTATTAGAGGATCCTATTACTGAGGAGTAGGGCAAGGTGCCCCTAGCAGATCCTGCCCCATTGGACTTTACGACGGCTCCAGGATTCCAAGAGGTCATGGACCGTATGATGCGGTTCATGGACACCATGACTCAGGCTGGTTTATTTTCAACGGATCCGGCCACATCTCAGGCGGGAGGGGGGACACATACCCCTACTGCCCAGGCCGCAGCACATGCAGCAGCATTCTATCAGACCCCGGGTACACTGCCCGTGGGCGGGGTTCAGCTAGTAGCAGCAGCAACACCTGAGCCCAGACCAGCTGCAGACAACGATCCACAGAAGTTATTAGATAGATGGACCAGACTGCACCCTCCTGTCTTCGAAGGTGAGCGTCATGAAGATGCCCAAAAATTTATTGATAGGTGTAGGGACAGACTGCACAACATGAGGATACTGGAGTCCCATGGAGTTGACTTCACTACTTTTCAGCTAGAGGGCAGGGCCCGCAGATGGTGTCCTACATTCTTGGCAGACCGGCAGATTCTCCTCCCCTCACTTGGGAGAAGTTCACTCGGTTATTCCTGGACAGATATATTCCACTCTCTGAGAGGGAAGAGCTACGGTATCAGTTTGAGTAGCTGGAGTAGGGTCAGATGTCAGTGACTGACTACGAGGCTAGGTTTTCTGAGCTGTCTCGTCATGCACTGATGATACTTCCTACTGACGTAGAGAGAGTGCGGAGGTTTTTAGCCGGGTTACACTCAGTTATTAGGGCCAACATGGCCCGAGAGATGGAGATGGGGACTCCTTGTCATCTTGTGGTAGAGATTTCTCGCAGGATTGAGGGTTATCGGTCGAGGAGCAGAGAGCAGGGGCAGCATGATAAGAGAGCTAGATTTTCTGGGGATTTCAGAGGTGCTCCAGCCAGGGTCAGAGGTCAGTTTGGTAGGGGCCATACTAGTAGGCCCCCATATTCAGAACCCCCCACCTCCTCGAGGTGCTCCGACGAGGCCTTATTTTAGTGCTATGCCGGAGAGTTCTTACCGTCCACCAGCTATTCAGGGTTCTTCCAGCGGTTATTCTGGTCATCAGGGGTCTTCTAGTTCTTATTTCAGTGCCATGCTGGAGAGTTCATACCGTCCTTCAGTTATTCAGAGTTCTTCAAGGCAACAGGATATGGTGTCGAGAGGTTTTTATGAGTGCGGGGATCCCAGCCATATTAAGAGGACTTGTCCTAGGTTTAGAGGCAAGGCCGTACAGTAGAGTCATCAGCCTATGATTTCAGCACCGGCAGTTTGTCCACCCAAAGGTGGAGGATAGGCTGGTAGAGGTCGTCCTAGAGGTGGAGGCCAGGCAGGGGGAGCCTAGTCAGCTCATGTTCATTCAGTGGAGGCCAGTTGTCCGACGCTTCAGCTAGATTTTATGCTTTCCTGGCCAGACCATATGCAGTGGCCTCAGATGCCGTGATCACATGTATTATTTCAGTATGCGGTAGAGATGCATCAGTATCATTTGATCCAGGATCCACTTATTCATATGTATCATCCTTGTTTGCTCATTTCCTGGATATTCCTCGTGATTCTTTGGGTACTCTTGTTTATGTGTCCACTCCTGTGGGCGATTTTGTGGTGGTGGACTGGATTTATCGGTCCTGTATGGTTAAATTTTTGTGGGATCGAGACCAGAGCGGACCTCCTATTGCTTGATATGGTTGATTTTGAGGTCATCCTGGGCATGGATTGGCTATCTCCCTATCAAGCCATTCTTTATTGCCATGCCAAGACTGTTACTCTGTCCATGCCCTAGTTTCCGAGATTGGAGTGGAGAGGTTCCTCAATTAGCGCAACTAGTCGGGTTATTTATTTCCTGAAGGCTCGACGTATGATCGAGAAAGGTTGTTTGGCCTATCTTGATTATGTGCGGGATACCACCGTCGAGTCTCCGACGATTGATTCAGTGCCGGTAGTTCGAGATTTTGCTGATGTATTCCCTTCAGACCTTCTAGGCATGCCACCGGATCGTGACATTGATTTTTGCATTGACTTAGCTCCAAGCACCCAGCCTATCTCTATTCCCATATTGTATGGCTCCGAAGGAATTGAAAGAACAACTTGAGGATTTATTGGATAAGGGGTTCCGAACATATCGTCGTGGGGTGCTCCAGGGTTATTTGTAAAGAAGAAGGATGGGACTATGCGGATGTGTATTGACTACCGCTAGTTGAACAAGGTCACCATCAAGAACAAGTACCCACTGCCGCGTATCGATGATTTGTTTGACCAACTGCATGGTGCTCGGGTGTTTTCTAAGATTTACTTGAGATCGGGGTACCGTCAACTAAAGATTCGGGACTCAGATGTTCCGAAGACTACCTTTCGTACGAGATATGGTCATTACGAGTTCCTGGTGATGTCCTTTGGCTTGACTAATGCCCCAACAACATTTATGGATTTGATTAACAGGGTGTTCATGCCATATATTGATTCTTTTGTCATTGTATTTATCGATGACATTCTAATTTACTCACGTAGCCTGGGGGAGCACGAGCAGCATTTTAGAGTTGTGCTCCAAACCTTGCGAGAACAAAAGTTGTATGCTAAGTTCTCCAAGTCTGAGTTTTGGTCGGATTCTGTGGCATTCTTGGGACATGTGGTATCCGGAGAGGGTATCAAGGTGGACCCTAAGAAGATTGAGGCAGTTCAAAGTTGGCCATGCCCTACTTCAGCTACAGAGATCAGGAGCTTCTTGGGTCTGACAGGTTATTATCGCCGATTTGTGGAGGGTTTTTCATCCATTGCAACCCCTATGACTAGATTGACCCAGAATAATGCCCCATTTTGATGGTCCGACGAGTGTGAGGCGAGCTTTCAGAAGCTCAAGACAGCATTGACCTCAACACCAGTTCTAGTATTGCCTTCCGGCTCAGGGATGTATACAGTTTATTGCGACGCTTCACGCGTTGGTTTGGGATGTTTGTTGATGTATGAGGGGAGAGTTATTGCATATGCTTCACGTCAGCTAAAGTTTCATGAGAAAAATTACTCTGTGCACGACTTGGAGTTGGCGGCGATTGTTCATGATCTTAAGATTTGGAGACACTACTTGTATGGGGTGCCTTGTGAAGTTTATACGGACCACCGCAACTTGCAGCACTTGTTCAAGCAGAGGGATCTTAATTTGAGGCAGCGTAGGTGGCTTGGTTTGCTGAAGGATTATGAAATCACCATTATTTATCATCTGGGCAAGGCGATTGTGGTTGCAGATGCCTTAAGAAGGAAGGCAGAGAGTATGGGTAGTTTGGCTTTCATTTCAGCAGAGGAGAGACCTCTAGCTTTAGACATCAGTCCTTGGCTAATCGCCTGGTGAGGTTGGACCTTTTAGAGTCCATTCGAGTCCTTGCAGGTGTGCTCTCTCAGTCTTCATTATTGGGGGAGATCAAGGCTCGGCAGTTCGATGATCCGCACTTGGTAGCTCTCTGGGAGACAGTGGTACAGGGTAGGGCCAAGGAGGTTTCTATTGGAGAGGATGGTGTTCTGAGACTTCAGGGTCGCTCATTTGTCCCTAATGTTGACGGCCTGAGGGAGAGGATTCTAGAGGAGGCTTACAGTTCACGGTATTCTATACATCCTGGTGCTACGAAGATGTATCGTGACTTGAGGCAGCACTACTGGTGGAGACGGAGAAATAAAGACATAGTGGATTATGTGGCTAGATGTCTAAATTGCCAGCAGGTTAAGTATGAGCACCAGAGGCCAGGAGGCCTACTTCAGCAGATGCCGATACCTGAGTAGAAATGGGAGCGCACTATGGACTTTGTAATTGGGTTGCCTCGGACCTTGCATAAGGATGATGCGGTTTGGGTTCTTGTGGACAGGTTGACCAAGTCGGCACATTTCAGTCCAGTAGCTACTACTTACACTTCTGAGAGGTTGGCCCAGATCTACATTCGGGAGATAGTTCGGTCGCACGGTGTGCCTTTGTCCATTATATCATATCCAGGTCCTCAGTTCACCTCGCACTTCTGGAGAGCAGTGCAGAGTGAGTTAGGCCCCCAGGTAGAGTTCAGCACAACATTCCACCCTCAGACCGACGGGCAGTCGGAGCGGACAATTCAGATATTGTAGGACATGCATAGAGCATGTGTGATTGACTTTGGAGGGCAGTGGGACCAGTTCTTGCCCTTGGCCGAGTTTTCTTATAATAACAGTTATCAGTCCAGCATTGACATGGCATCATTTGAGGCTTTGTATGGTCGGTGATATCGTTCTCCCATTGGGTGATTTGAGTCTGGCGAGGCTAATTTGTATGGTACCGATCTGGTGAATGATGCTTTGGAGAAAGTAAAGTTGATTCAGGAGAGGCTTCGCACTGCACAGTCCATAAAGAAGAGTTAAGCGGATCAGAAGGCGCATGATGTATTATTTATGGAGGGCGAGAAGGTTTTGTTGGAAGTCTCGCCAATGAAGGGTATTATGAGGTTCGGGAAGAAGAAGGGCAAGCTGAGCCCGAGGTTTATAGGCCCATTTGAGGTGTAGAGGTAGGTTCGGAAGGTTGCTTATGAGCTCGCTTTACCTCCCAGTTTATCAAGTGTTCATTCGATTTTTCATGTGTCCATGCTCCGGAGGTACCACACCGGCTTCTCTCACGTGGTAGATTTCAGTACCATTCAGTTAGATGAGAGGTTGGGTTACGAGGAGGAGCCAGTTGCTATCATTTACAGGCAGGATCACCAGTTGAGGTCCAAGAGGGTTTCCGCCGTAAAGGTCCAATGAAGGGGCCAACCAGTCGAGGAGGCGACTTGAGAGCTCGAGGAGGACATGCGGAGCATATATCCACACTTATTCAGCACTCCAGGTATGATTCTAGACCTATTCAAGGACGAACGTTTGTTTAAGAGGTGGAGAATATAGCGACCCGATCGGTCATTTTGTGTTCTAGGACCCCGTGCCCCCAAATGAGGCTTCCCGTAGTTTCTTTTACTATTTTATGACTTGCGGGGACGGGTGGTTCGAGGTTTGGAGGAGTTGGAGTGGTATAGGAACACTTAATTCCTTAAGGTTGGTCGTAAATGTCAAGTTTGACTTCGATCAACATTTTTGGTAAACGACCTCGGAATCGAGATTCGAAGGTTCTGATAGGTTCGTATGATGATTTCGGACTTGGGCGTGTGTTCGGAACGAGGTTTGGATGACCCGGGAGCGTTTCAACGCCAAATAGTGAAATAAAAATTTCCTTAAGCTCAAACTGAAGTTTGGAGCGTGTTTTTGTGTTATTGAGGTCCAAACGGAATTCCAAGATCGGGAATAGTTTCGTTATGTCATTTATGATTTGCTCGCAAAATTTGGTGTCATTCCGAGTAGTATAGGTACATTTCGGCGTGTTGAAAGTGAATTCAAGAACTTAAAGTTCTTAAGTTTGATCCAATAGGTTTTGGCGTATGATTTTTTGATTTAGCGTTGTTTCAGACGTTCCGAAGGCTTGAGCGAGTCCATATTATGATTTAGGACTTGTTGGTATATTTGGACGGGGTCTCAGGTGGGCCCGGATGCCATTCGGGCATTGCGCGACGCAAAAACCAGCCTTAAAAGACTGTTGGTGCACCAGATCTGGTGCGACCGCACCTGCGGAGGTATAGCCACAGGTGCGAGACCGCTTCTGCGGTCCCAACCTCGTAGGTGTGACTTCAGGGGATGTTTCCAGTTCCGCAGGTGCGGATCATTTTCCGCAGGTGCGGTCTCTGCTCTGCAGATTCGACCACTGACCCTCCTCCCTCTTTTCCACAGATGCGAGATTCTTCTCGCAGATACGAGACGCAGGTGCGGTCCTCGAGACGCAGGTGCGAAAAACCTATAGGCAGTGAGTTCGTCTTAAATGCGAGACTTAGCTATTTTTAAACCACTTTTCATCATTTTGGACGATTTGGAGAGCTGGTGAAGGAGGTATTCGAAGTAGAAATTGTAAGGTAATTAATTCCTACCATGAAGTGAGTTTAATACTTGAATTCTTAGGTAGATTAACACTTTAAATTAGTAGGAATCATGGGTTTAGAGCGAAACCTAGGGTTTTGATAAAAATAAGAATTTACCAAGAAATTTGTTATGAAATCATACACAAAATATATATTATTTATCCTTAGGCTATGGGTAAGTATTTTTCCGAAAATTTTCGGAATCTGAGCATGTGGGCCCGGAGATGTATTTTAGGATTTTTCAGTTTGGGTTGAAATGACCATTTAAGTAGGAGAATTAGGGACTTTTGAGCATAGATTGACTTGTTAATGTGATGTTTGGCTAGCTTCGAGTTCTTGGGCGATGAATTTGGAGTTTCGGGCACGTTCTTGACTCGGAAAGTAGGCTTGGCACGAGGTAAGTCTTCTTTCTAACCTTGTAAGAGGGAATTGTCCCCATAGGTGAATATAAATAATTGCATGTCTTTATTTGTGGGGGCTACGCACGCACGAAGTGACAAGACTCCGTGCGTAGCTACTATTATGTCATGTCGGGGAGTTTAGGATTCACAAGCATGCTTTATGTGCCGTATCTATAATCTTAAATGTTAATTTAGGTTGCATAATATCCTTGAATTATTAAGTGAACATCTAGGAGGTTACATTCTGAAATTTATATTATTGAATCCTTCTTTGTAAGTATATTCTCTAATGAATTTCCTGATTTCCTGTTAATTATGTGTATATATACGGGTACCCACATCGCATGTATGATTTGCGAGCGGGGTAGCCCTACTATTATGTCAACTGCATCGCATGTTCTATTCGTGAGCGGTGTAATAGATGCATCTATGGTTCGATCCGTTCGACCCTTCGGCAGTGCACATTTATTTTCGCGTCGTATCGGTCGTACGTTCACGACATGTTATGTGTTGTTAGTTGTTTGGGTGTTCTGTGATCAGGTATCTGATGAATATCATGAAAAATGAAAACTAGGTAATTTGCATGATAGAGAACTTGACACATAAAGGTATTTGTTGAGGATATTCAATGTTCTTGTCTTCATTATTATTCATGATTGACATTCCTTCTTAGCCTTACATTTAAAACATATCATTTTGACCCTAGTAAGTGTCACGTCGACCTCTCGTCACAACTTCTTCGAGATTAGACTGGATACTTACTGGGTACATATTGTTTATGTACTCATGCTATGCTTCTGTACTTAATTGTACAGGTTTTGAGGCAGGTGCATCTGGGTATCGACCCGGAGCTCGTTCCTGACTTATACTTGGTTTGGACTTCACGGTGAGCTGCTTCTCTTGGCGATCTTCAGCAGCAATGTGGAGCCTTTATTTTTGCTATTTCTGTCTATATTTTTCTCTGACAGCAGGACATACTATTATTCCTTTTGATTTTACTCTACTAGATGCCTATAGACTTGTGATACCAATTCCTGGCACACACGTTAGTAGACATTATTTTTGGGATGTAATTGTAAATTATGACTTTATGATTAATTTTGCATAAAGTTGCCTAAGTTATTCGTTCTATCAAATGTTTAAACGTAAACCGAGTAAGTGTTGGAAAATATTTTGATAAAATAAATGAAACTCACTAGTAGTTAATTTTTTGGCTTGCCCGATAATGGTATTGGGCGCCATCGCGACCTGGGTTAGGATTTGGGTCATGACAGAGGACTTGCTTGCTGAGTTTCCTGCCCCGGGGCAAGCCAGAGAGAGGAAAGGAAGAGGGCTCCGAGTTCCCTGAGCTCGGAGAAAAATAAAACAAGGAGAAGGAGGGTGCGCAAGCCAAAGGAAAACACCAGATCCCACGGTACATGTTGTAGAGTCCACTCCTTGAATCGATGTAACGTTACCTGCAATTTATCCAAGCATCTTTGCATTCGTTCCTCTCTGTACTCAAGCGTCCCATTAACTTGGTTCACCACATGGAGGTAATCGCACTTAGCTTCATTCACCTCTGCCCCCAAGCGTTTGCAAAGTTAGAGACCTACAATTATGGCCTCATATTCGGCCTCGTTGTTAGTCAATTTCACAGTCCTAATAGATTGTCTAACTACATTGCATGTTGGTGGCTTCAATACGATGCCAAGTCCAAACCCTTTTGCGTTCGAGGCACCATCCGCAAAGAGGGTCCAGATTCCCGAAGAAGTCCTTGAGATTAACAACAACTCTCTTTCAAACTCGGGTATTTTACGTCGGCCACAAAGTCTGCCAAAATTTGAGATTTAATGGCGGTCTAGGGCCGATATTCGATATCGTACCTGCTGATCTCTACGACCCATTTGGCCAATCATCCCAAGAGCACAGGTTTATGCATTATATTCCTAAATGGGTAAGTAGTTACAACACATATGGGGTGACATTGAAAGTATGGTTTTAGTTTCCTAGAGGAGCTTAGAAAAGCGAGCGCCAATTTTTCTAGGTGAGGATACCTAGTTTCGGCCTCGCCTAGAGTTCTGTTAACTTAA
The DNA here is from genome assembly GCA_005239505.1 of Nicotiana paniculata. Taxonomy (NCBI): domain Eukaryota; kingdom Viridiplantae; phylum Streptophyta; class Magnoliopsida; order Solanales; family Solanaceae; genus Nicotiana; species Nicotiana paniculata. Next base: position 123,255 of record ML349307.1, on the reverse strand, counting down.
TAAATAGGAAATTGTGTACCTTCTTCTTCCCGGACAAGGACTCCACTTACCGCCACCTCGGATATTGCTAAGTATAGGTACAGTTGTTCGTCTGCCTTCAGAGTGTGAAGAAAAGGCGGCCTCGAGAGATACCGTTTGAGTTCCTCCCAGGCTTGTTACACTCCAGATTCCATGAGAAGTTATTCTTATTATTCAACGATGAGAAGAATTGATGGCTTTTGTCGGAGGACCTTGAGATAAATCGACCCAAAGCGGCTATGCGTCCGGTTAACCTTTGTACGACCTTGACGCTGTTCACTACGGTAATGTCCTATATGGACTTAATTTTATCAGGACTAATTTTGATCCCCCGGTCGGACACCATGAATCCGAAAAATTTTCCGGATCCGACTCCGAATGCACATTTTTCTAGGTTCAGCTTCATATTGTATTATTTTAATATGTCGAAGGTTTCCTACAAATGGTTCAAATGGTCCTCTGCTCACAGGAACTTAACTAAAATATCATCAATATAAATGATTATAGGCTATTATTATGTATTTTAGTCGCTTATTACACCTAATTTACTGCACTTTAATTGAGTTTGAGCTTTAATCGCTAGTGTTTTGCACTAATTGTGTGTTTTATGCCTTGTAGGAGTGATTCTGAGCTATGTAGATGTTATGAAATGAATTCAAGTGATTTGGAGCTTTTAAGTCTGAGTAAAATCCCAAATAATTAAGCTGGTATCGTGTTCGGGGATCAACAGATGATAGTTAAGAACGAACGAAGAATCGAGTAGGCATATCGCACACTGTCTAGTAAAAGGCACATAACTTTTCCCTCATAACTCCATTTGGTCTGAACAATATTTGGTTCGAAATATAACTCAAAGGGATACAACTTTCATGTTTTATGTTTTCCCATATTCCAAACAAAACAGGTGAAAAATGCTCGACACATAATACTGGCCAAAATCCACGGCCGCGGACGTTTAGGCCTGGGAAAGTGTCCTTTTTCGCGTAGGAGAAGTTATAATGATTTGGGACCTACCCTACTTGTTATATATAAATGAATAAAGGGTATTTTGAGGACGGGGGACATACTTTTGACACAAATTCGACCTAAGGAGGCAGAGACACAATAGGAGCAAGACGAAGAATTCTTCTACAGCTTTTCATTCCTCTTCCTATTTTTCATTGTTGGTTATGTCTTTTAGTATTGTAGTTTTTACATACTATTATGAATAGCTAATTTTTTATCTAGGGTTTTGATGGAACCTCTTGGAGGATGAATTCTTGTTATGTTTTAATATAATTTACCCTTTGGATTTGTCTATTTGTTCAAAACTACGTGCTTATTTCAGTTGATTGAATGGCCATCAATTGATTGTGCCTATTTATTATGTGTTGCTTGAGAAAGGATACATATTTATGTGTTTGTTGAACAACTTCACTCTTAACGTATATGAGAAATCAATACAACGGGTTTAAAGGTAGGTTTAGAAATAACAAAGCCTTGACGTGGTCATAATGAGCGGTTAGATAAAGCCAACTAGCGTAGTTCGAGAGAATATGTCTAGTAAATTGTTATAGTTGCTCGAGAGAGAATTGTGATACCTAAAGTGCTCACGATCAGTAGAGAATACATAGGCAAAATTGTAGGGAACATAGCGGGAAGGATTCCAACATTTGGAGAAATCATAACTCTAGACCTCCTTAGTCTTGTCTCAAATTTCATCCTTGTTAGTTGATAATTTTACTGCTTTATAATAGTTGTTAGTTAATTAGTTAGAAATAAATATTATAATATCTATAATTAGGAAATTGTTTGTACTTGTGTTTCTTAGCAATATTGAACAACTGTAGCTAAGCCTTAGTTCTCTTTGGGATTCGACTCCGGACTTTTAGATCGGATTATATTTGCAGCGACCGCTTATCCTTTTTAGGACTAGAGTTGGTCGTGATCAATAAACCTCCATTTATTTTCCTATTTTTTCTTCGAACATCCGATTTACTAGGCGTTGGTAAGTGGCACCAGTATTTTTAGTCAGAATGACATTATGTTGTAGCAGTAGGTACCATATTTAGTGATGAAAGATGATTTTTCCTGATCACCCGGATTCATCCAAATTTGGTTATACCCGGAATAGGCATCGAGAAAACTTAGGATCTCGTGGTCGGACCTCTCATCGATCATGCAATCGATGTTGGACAAAGGAAAAGAGTCCTTGGGACATGCTTAATTCAAATTTTAATAGTCTACACACATTCTTAATTTATTCCCTTTTTTAGGGACTACCACTACGTTTGCTAACCAACCCGGATACCTAACCTCCCGAATGGACCCTATTTTAAGGAGTTTAGATACCTCGTCTTTGATGAATGCATGCTTGACTTCAGACTAAGGTCTCCTTTTCTGTTTGACTGGATGGAACTTTGGGTCCAGGCTCAAATTGTGAGTGTTTATTTCGGTGGGGATCCCTGTCATATCAAGGTGGGACCAAGATAAATAATCAATGTTAGCTATAAGGCATTGAATGAGTTTTTTCCTAAGCTCGGGATTTAAATCCGTGCCCAGGTGTACCTTACGATCAGGCAGGTGTCTGATCAATATGACTTGCTCCAGTTCTTTGACTGTTGATTTGGTGGCATCGGAATCATTAGGGACTATGAAAGATCTGGGAAATCCGTAGTCATCGTCTTCATCCATCCCTTGCTTCTCCGGTTCTATCGAGGCCGATATTGGTAATTGCTATTTGGTCTCATTTTTTGGCCATCCGGTTCAGACCTCGTCGTCCGCGAACATCTCCTTTGTGGTCGGTTGCTCTCCATAAACTGTTTAATTTCCTCCAGGCGTCAGGAATTTCAGCACCTAGTGTAGTATCAAGGGTATTGCTCTCATGTTGTGAATCCATGGTCTCCCGAACAAAGCATTGTACCTTATGTTCCCTTCGATCACGCAGAACTTCGTTTCCTAAATGGTCCCGACGGCATTCACCGATAATGTTATCTCCCTCTTAGTTTTCTCGCATGCCATGTTGAATCTGTTTAGAACCCTGAATGCAGGCACGATTTGGTCTTGCAGACCTAGTTCTTCCACAACCCTTGATCTAATGATACTGGCCGAGCTACTTGGATCAATCAATACACGATTAACTCGAGATTTATTTATAAGTACAGATATTACCAGTGCATCGTTGTGGGGATGCATGATGCCTTCAGCATCTTCGTCTTTGAAAGACAAGGTCCCTTCTGGTACGTATCCCGAGTCCATTTTTCTCTCGTGATGGATACTTTGGTGCGCTTTAACATTGGCCCCTGCGGAATGTCGACCCCACCGATGATCATGTTGATGAGTTGTTGAGGTTCTTTCTGCTCGGTCTGTCTATTAGAATCTCTATTCTTGAAATGATTTTTGACTCGATCGCTCAGGAATTCCCAGAGATGTTCGTTGTTGAATGACCGGGCTACCTCCTCCCTTAATTTTCGGCAATCCTCTGTTCCATGTCTGTGTGTGCCATAGTACTTGCATATTAAGTTGGGATACCTTTGGGGTGGATCAGTCTGCAGAGGTCGAGGCCACTTGGTGTCTCTGATGTGTCCGATGGCAGACACGATAGCAGCAACATCGACGTTGAAGTTGTACTATGATAACCTCGGCGCTTCATTAGGCCCGATGGGCCTGTCAAGACTATTTTTTCTCATGAGTCTCCTGTTGTTTTGACCTCGATATCTCCTCCTTTCACTTCACACAGGGTTTCGCCCAGACCCACTACTTATTCGGTCTTCATTGTATGGCTGATACAGATTCCCGTTTGATCTTGATTCACAATCAACGTCTCTCTTGACTCTATTGACGGCTCTGATGGGATAAACGGACCCTGAAGGGGACCCAAGGTGATCATCTTCGACCCTGATTTTTGATTGATACTGGTTTTGTACGTCGGCCCACGTAACAACTGAATATTCTACTAGATTTTGTTTCAAGTGATGTGAAGTCAATGAGCTTCGAACATTGAGTCCTTAGGTGAAGTCCTTAACGACCCAATCATCCGCGATCAGAGGAAGGTCCATCCATTCCATTTGAAATCGGGACACGAATTCTCTGAGCATCTTGACCTTGATAGCCCCGGCATGTGCTTTACCGAAGGAATCTGCAAGCATAGAAAATAAGTCAATAGAATTAGGAGGTAGGTTCTGATATCATATCATAGCTCCCTTTGACAGAGTTTCCCCAAACTTTTTCAGCAAGACAAACTCGATCTCATCACCCTCCAAGTCGTTCCCTTTGCTGGCGCACGTGTAGGAAGTCGCATGCTCATTTGGGCCGGTTGTCCGTTGTACTAACGAATCTCGGGCATAAGGAACATCTTAGGGATCGGCTTCGAAGTTGCGATCGGAGGAAAAGGTTTTTGCACAAACTTCTTGAAATTCAGGACTTTTAGTATCGGCGGTGCTCCTGGGATTTGGTCGACCCTGGAATTGTAGGTTCCACCTTTTTGTCACTGGCTTCGATTTTCTTCTCTTCCGGTTCTATCCGTTTTGTCAGCTCCTCGAACATATTTATGATCTCGGGGTTGGTGCCGGATTAATTTTTTTCCTCTCCATAGTCAGTTCATTTCTGCGGGTGACCTCCCGGGATGGTTCGGACTCAATTCTGCTTGGCGTGCGGCTTTGATTTTGCAACTAGGCTATCGCTGCCTGTTGAGCCTGTAACATTTCGAATATCAACCACAAGTTGACCCCGGACCCTCCAATGTCTCGTGTATTTTGGGTTGTCGGTCGAGCTCCACCACGGACGTTGTTCTTTCGGTAGGCAGATTCACATTGATGGCCACATGTGAGTTAGCGTAAATCGGATCCACGACCAGAATTTCGATGGGGTCAACAGGTGGTACCTCGTCATTGGGTACTATATTGTTATTTTCGCCGTGATGACCAGACTCGGCATCCACGTTTAGAGGGGCTGACTGGGAGTTTGACAGTTTGAACTTTGTCCTGAAATTAGAGACACTTCAAAGAACACGTTTAAAATAGTGTGTGTTATAGAAGTTTGCATCAAATAGCCACTATTATCCTTAGCCCCAAGGTGGGCGCCAAAATATTTACCCTTAAAATCGGATGACAATTGAATATGTAAGTGGTTTTAAGGATAAATGGATTAATTTTATACAAAGCGATAAATTAAATCAAATTGAACAAACAAAGATAAAATAGATTCAACCGCACCCGGAAGATATTTCTAGCCTCAGTGAAATATTCACCCTTGGTCCGAGCTCCCATAGCCAACACTGGTGAACAAGAGAGAGAGAGCTAATAACAGAGAAAATAATGATAGATTGAGTTGGAATGCGTGTTACAATGTGCTTAACGAATTATCAGACCCCCCTTTATATAGTAGGGGAATCATACTCTAAGTATAGCTCTATAAAAGGTAAAAAAACTTCTGTTTAATTGATTGTCGACTCTACATCGATACGTGTTGAGATTCCCGCCGTAATATCCAGCCGGCCATGGATATAACGGCCCTTCTATTGGCCGTGATTGATTGCCCGACAATGATTTTCAAAGTCGTTCAAAGGTAGGACCGATTTCAAACCGTGGCCTCGAAATTCTCGAGGGCGGGCGTTATGGCCCCGGATTCTGACTCGGTGAGACTTTTGCCTCAATTTCGGTCTCATGTCATCATATCTCGAGCTTGGCTTATTTTGTTAGAGACTGGGATGTGCCATGAGCCCGGTTTTACTCGTATACAGTATGATTATTGCAACTTTGAATGCCACAATGTTGTTTGCTCTAGCTGATGGAAAACATGCATAAACAGCGGAAGTAAATAGCCAGGATCACTTGCCTGTAATATAGACAACACATAATCACAGATTTTAATCAAACATAAAATCGACACTTATCTCTTGAAGCGTGATTACGATCACAGAAAGAACCTCAAAGAAAGTGCAAAGCCGTACACGAGATCATCCCCAGTGCTGTGTGACTAGAATAATGCCCCGAATTAGCGAAACTCGTGTGGGCGAGTTTCTCCTAGAAAAATTATGTAGTACAAAAACCATTATCTCCTTATGGAATAAGACCTCTTTATATAGCCACAGGTTTTAGGGTTTAAAACCTTTTTCCTAAACCTATTGTGTCTTCCTTTTTCACCAAGAAATAGAATTCCATTTAATTCCTAATTATTCAGGCACAACAGAGACCGTAATATTTAATTAAAAAGGCTTCCTATTATGGACTTAATTCGAAATATTCAAATTAATACTACCATAATAAATTACGAATTATTCCACTAAAAATTCGTAACTGCACTCCTCAGTTCAATTTCGAAATTCTTCTACAAAACCTTATTTAATTCCCCATGTTAAGATTCAAATACTAATCAAATAAATTAAATTACTGAGAATTTAATTCATTGATTATTTTCTTTAGACTTTCGCTTAACTTATTTCATGTGACAAGTACAAAATCCACCTGCATGTTTTACACATGAAAACTTATAAGCTTTTATAAAGGTATATCATCAATCTCTAGACCGAGACATAGATTTCATCAACTAACTATTACTTTGTCAATGTATATCATCATTGTCCAATTTACCATGCATATTGATCTACAAGAGAATCTCATATTTTAATAAATCAAAATAATAAATAATAGACACAACTAATAACAATTATATCAAGATTAAGAGTATAAATACGTTTAATGGCTAGAGAAGTTAGTATTTTATTAAGTCAGTATAAAATACTTATCTCTACTTGATGTGTTCAATACATACAAAATGTACTAGCACAAGAAGTCGGAATCAAACCATTCTCATAATCAAGATAAATTATATTTAATTTTGTGCTATAATCATTCCTAATGGTTTGTCTAATTCCATCATTAGATTGTGAACATGATCTTTATACTTATAAGAACCGATGATTCAATATTCCGTGTATAAGCTAAAGTCTATACACTAAATCATCTACTATATAAGTAAATGATACAAATGAATATATTATCTATTTAAAACTTTATTAAATTTGAATAAGTAATTATTCCGTAATAAATACCATATGCAAACCGAAATTCATGGTTAATAGTATATATTTCAATACCCGCTTTACTGTACCAGGTGGTAATAACAACGATAAAAGTAACCCTGTGATGCTACAGTTGAAGGGATTTATGGTTTTTGTCATATCAGATGCAGTGGCACTGGTCACTTTAATTCTGACGTCTCGCCACACTGAAGATGATTTTCTTGTATCATTGCCTGCAAAGTTATTGTTTGGACTCACAACACTCTTTGTCTCGATAGTTAGCATGTTCATGGCTTTTGCAGCCAGGGGAGCACTAGACTTTGAAGATTATGGTTTCATATAACGATCTCAAGTTATTAATTGAGTTCACAATTAAATAATAAATTTTTTAATATATATATATATATAAGAATCGTGCAAAAGCTACTGATTTCCCGGGAACCCGCACGTCACCCTCTAGATCCGCCACTGTAATTGCAGCGACCTTCTTCTTGGGATCTATAATAATCATATGGGTTGGGAGACAAAGCTAATTGTTGCTTTTGCTCCAGTATAAGCTATGGTTTGATGTGGCAAAATCAACATACTGGTCCAAATATCTTTTTACACCGGGAAAGCACAATCTCTATTAACAACAGCTCCTTCACTACAGAGACGCCCGGCCCACCACCCTAAACCACATCTCTAGGCCGGCCGGCTGTTGGCTGGCCTCCACCTCGGCAGCCTGAGACGCTAGCTGCAGCAGCATTTCACACCCCAGGTCATAAGAGAACCACGATTAATCTTGTTTTACAACGTGATACCTTATTCTAAACAAAGAAATGTAATATGTTTGTGTATGAAATTTTTTTTTTTTTTTTTTTATTCGATGCTATTTCTTTCTAGTCATACCTCCACCTACGTAAACAGATAGCAATATACTCCTCAACAATAATAACGAAATAATAACACCAAGAGATGTAGCGAGATAGATATGATCTCTTCACTTAATTCGATTCTTAAGAATGAAGAATCTTAGGGACGTGTTTCACTTTTGGTAGGCCTTACACGAAGTGAATCCGGATAGTCAAGTCATTTAATTATCACATAATTATACCCAAAAAAAAAAAAGAAATAAAAATACTTTACGTACTATTATATCACATGAAAGCCAGAAAGATGAAAAGAAAAAGAAACTAATGGTAGGAGAGTACGAGTTCTTTTCTTAATTGACATCTATGTCATATTTCCCTTTTTCTAATTAATTACATCAGAAACAAGGACATGAAATAATTCATTTGAGCCTATGGCTCTAAAACTTACTCCTTGATTTCCTTCTTCTTTATCATTTTTTTTTTTTAATGACAGCATAACCAAAAGGCTAATTTTCAGAACAGAAATTAAACTGATAATAAGAGAGAGAAATTAACTTGTATAGAAATTTAAGGGACGGCTGCTGGGGGTGGAACAGCAACATTAGGAACTCCAGGGATTGGGAATGAAAATGGGTTATTATCACCAGTACCGCTACCGCCAGTACCAGGAATTCCAAAACCAGGCAATCCTCCTCCTGATGCAGGTGGAAACCCAAAGTCAGGAAATGGGAAATTGACGGGTATATTTGGAATTCCATCAGAAAAAGGTGGAAAATTGAATGGAAAAGGGAATCCTCCAATGTTTGGTGTAGCTGGAGAAGGAGAAGCTGAATCATCCTTTTTCTCCTTAAATAAGTTCTCATTTTCCTTCCCTATGTTAGACTCCCTAAGCGTCCTTTTACCATTACAAACACTAGAAAACTGAATCAAATAAAGCAAAATGACAACACTAACAATCAACTTGACAGAAAATGTAGAAGTCATTTTCATTTCTTTTCTTTGATATTTATAAATTAGAAAAGGAAATAGAGAAGAGTTATGAAAATTAGCTTACACGAGTAAGCTGTTTATATAGAGGGATTGGAATTCAAATGGTTAATATTTTCGGTGTTGGCAGTTAATATCTTTTGTTCTTTTTCTACTCGTTGTATACTTTTCTTGGTTTGGGTTTGAGCTTTGTTATTGACTTGAATAAGATTGTGTTAAATCTATTCACATTTAAAAAAGTTGTTTTGCCAGCTACATCTTTTTATCCTTTTTTGCATTTGCACTTAATGATGATGGTTAAGGATATAATCCTATTAATCCCACTTTGACGTTTTTCCTGCAGAAGCAAATACGAGTTGTTGGTTGCTGGAGCATTAATGTTACTACACCAGGTTTTCAGAATGATGGTAGTTAGAAAGAAAGAAAAATTGCCCCTGATACTTAATAGTAGGATTTTATATTTTTCCTCTCTTACAGTGTTTCGAGTTGTCTATACGTCACCGGCTCAAGTCATAGATGTTTGACAAAAAAATGGGTTAATCTTTGGTTAAATTAATTAATGATTTATCAAGATGAGACAATCCTAGTTAGAACTAATAATTCTACATTTGTAACAAATAACGTGAACAACAGTACACTCAGAATGAGATATGGACAATAAATGTGATCAGAAGTTATATGGTGTAAAGAGAGCAAGTAATAAATAACATTAAATGGCAGTAAATAATAATAGAGAGAAAGATTCACCCAATATTGAAGAGGGTGGAGGATTCCTTCCTCTGACAATGATGAATGACACGGGCAAAATAGAATATCATGCATTTTCTTGGATCTGATGGAAATGAGAATAGGATAGTTCACAAAAAGGATGAATCTTGGCCAAAAGTAGTTCTTTGTATTTTCCCCGAGAGCTTATCCTTTTACAAGTGTTTTTATCAATATGGAATATTACATGTCTTTTCCCCCTCTTTCTTTCTATTTATATGAGATATTCCCAAAGAACTCTAAAGTACAAACAGAAGAATATTCTCTTTGTAGATCCCAATAGAAAACTAGCCTTTATTTATAACTCTACTGCTCGACCTCGACCACGACCGGTTGTCGAGTTGTTCGACTCATGAAGTTATTGATCGACCACGACCGTGCCACTCTTAACGATTTCCAAGTCACTCTCCTCGTCCAACTCTGCACGACTTAGTACTCAATCTTATTTTGACCCATACAGTTAGTCCCTCCGCTTAACGAGGTCGTCCTTCGATTGACCGACGATGTCGATGAGCGGACATCGTCGGTCGTGCTTAGGAGATTCAGATGGAGGAGATTGAGTGGGAAGAAATTTGTGAGGGGTGGCAACGTGACGCTTCAAGATCCACAACTCACTGTGACGTCAGCCTAGAGAGACATCATTTTTGTAGGCATCATCATTACGCGTCTTCCCAACGCGTGGCATCGTTTCCTGTGCCTCTGTCATTTCGATTCATGTGTAACTGACAGTTGGTGTTTCGATTCGGGCGCTTGTTATCTTATAAATACCTGTGGAGAACCCCTTAAGCCAAACTTTACATTTTCTCATTCCCTAAGCTGTTGCTTTTCATCACTCTCTTCTTCTTCCTGTATTCTAGTTTTAGTTTGCTTATGGTTCTTGTGATCTCTGGTTTGATCGATTTCTACAATTTCTGCTTCTCCTTTAAACCACATTTTCAATACCTTTGATTAACCAAAGATGGCAACCTCCTCTCATGCCTCGGAAGTTTCGTCTGAACCAACATCGCTTTCAGTGAGGATACCTCCTCATGAAGATGACATTGTTGTCGTTGTCGATGATGATAACTTTCCTACTGTGGACGAGATTATTCCTCGTAATGAGAAAGCCCGATCGGATTTCTCAAAATCAGCGACAGAAGAACCCGAATAGTATTCTCCGAGTTGGACGAGGCCGACTTGGCCGAACTTAGAGCCAAGTATGGTATTCCTGCCTACATCGATATGGTTCTGGCCGGTGGCGACGTGGTTCAAGTCCACCGACCTGGGTACTGCATTTTCTATGCCTTTCCGTTCCGGGTAGGCTATTCTCTTCCTCTTCCTCTTCCTCTTCCTCTACTGGGGGAAGAGTTCTGCCGATATTACCAGGTCTGGCCGGCCCAGCTCTCTCTGTATATCTACAAAATTTTCCTGATGCTGGCGAAGTACGCTGAGCTGGCCAACCATAGGGTTCCACTTCGTCACCTGCTACACCTCTTCGCGCCGAACTTCCTCAGGGGTACGATGTTGCATCTTCGCCATCGTGGGACCAAAGGATTGGTCATGAAGTTGGACGACAAATCCAACAGTCATTTTAATTTTCACTTATTTTACGTCAAAACAGAGCATGTGGTGGCAAATCCCAGTGGATTTCCCGAAGTGTGAAATTTTGGTCGTAAGTACCTCTTTCAACTGATCTCTTATTTTGTTTCGTTTTGTTTTGTTGACGACCTTACTGATCTCTTTTTCCTTTGTGCATCCAAAAGAGAGCCCCCCCCCCCCAACCCACGTTGGTTGCCGATATCCGAGACTTGGTGAGCCAGATCTTACCCTGCACGGTGGGGGTTCGCGAGTGGTCATTGTTCCACAAGGAATTCGGTTGCAAGCCTTCTACAACTGGTGAGTCTTTCGTTTGGCCTTTGTTGTTCCATCGCTGATCATGATTTCCCTTTTTTCTGTTATTTTTTTTGCTTGGACTGAATTTCGTTGTGTCAGGTCGAAGGCCTTCAACAAAAAAGAAAGACCCTACCCCCTTCTTCCGCCAGTCGGATCTTCCCAAGGGGTCGTTGCTCGTTGCTTCCGTAGGCGAGTTTACTCGGAAAATGGCTCCTTCCCCGACTCCGGCTACTCGTGACCCTAGCCGCCGTACAGAAACTCCATCGGTGTGGGTTCCTGCTCCTGTTTTGCACTTGGTGGACGAGTCGTGGCCAAGCGGAGAGGAAGTAGCTCCGTTGATAAAGAGGCGGAGGATAGATTTTAGCGGTGAGGCAACGGGGATTGAGGGGTTAATGGTGGGCGATCTCGACTGGGGCGCGATTGCGTTTGAGGGTGGCGTGAACTTGGATGCTGGGATTCAACCTCCTTTAGAGAATGTGAACATTTCTGGCCTGCCTGAGGCCGTTGGGAGAAGGGATGAGCGGGCAATGGAGGTTGAGGTTGTGTCGTCCAGTGATCTATCATCGTTAGGGCATGCTGACGTCCCTTCCTCTTCCAAGGTGAGAGGGAAGAACGTAGCCGTGGACGATTACGAATCCAGTTATAACATTGACCTTGAAGAGGTCAGGACGTTCAATGAAGTATTTACCCGGGTGGAGGTGCGGACGAAGGGTACCAACCGCGACATAGTCATTCCCCTCGACCTAGATCTGTTGAAGTGCTCGGAGAGCGTAGTCTCTGATTTTGGTCCGATGTGTTCTCATGTCGAGGCATCAACGTTGAAGACGCTTGGCGACGATGCCCCTTCGTTGGACATATCGGGGTGGACCTACGGGTAAGTGTTCTGGTTACTGCTCTTTATATCTTCTCTTTTTCTCCTTTATTTTCACTAACACTTTTCTCCTGTTTTCTCTTTGCTAGACCCTCATTTTTGAGATCGAGTGCGCCCGTCGTGAAGAGAGGAGAAAAGAAATTTTCAAGAAAATGGAGTCGAAGTATCGTGAGTACCGGTCTAAGCATCATGCACTATGTCTGCTGCTCGTATGGATGGAAGCTTCCAATCTCTTACAAACAAGTTGAGGCAAAAGGACGAGGAGCTGGTGAGGGTTATTCGTAGGTGCATCGGGCTCGAGGAGTTTCTAAGGGTCAAGGAGAACGAACTCGAGGTGAGCAGGGGGTTGCAGTGGAATGCGCAGATGTCCAGATCAAACTGGCATCCCTGCGGGCGGATCTTGAGCAAAGTTCGACTCAATTTAATACCCTGAACAACAAGTTGATTGAGGTGACGACAGAGTTAGGCAGGGTCGATGGATCTAGGAAGGAGGCTTTGGCCAAAGTGGTGGCGGTGGAGAAGGTCGTTCGTGTCCTTCAATTCGAATGGGAGCGTAAGGGTGAAGCAGCCACACTTAGGGAGGCTTGGCTCGATGAGCGTATTGGAAGACTTGAAGGGGAGATCTTCGATCTCAATGATAAGGTTTCCGCTCTTGAGGCTGATAAGGTGCAGCTGTTGGCTCAAACATCCTCCTCTCACACTTCCTCCTTCCCTGACGTGCCGCGCGATTCATATGAAAATTGGATCCATGCTGAGGCCCAGTTGGATATCTTTAGATTTTTTATGGCGCCTAACAGGGTCACTGAGGTGGAGTTTGAGGGTGCTCGTGCCAAGGTGCGTGAAGCTCGAGTTGCCTGTGGCTTTGATCCTGCCATGCGGAGGGCGGATAGTGTAACGACCCGTCCGGTCGTTCTGTGAAATTAGCCTCTTTTCCCCTGTTTCAGCTTTATTATGTGCTAGTTAACCTAATTATGATGTGTTGGGTTGGTTGGTTTGGGTTCGGAGTGGTCGTGGTGAGAACTGAGACACTTAGTCTCTTAAGTTGGCTTATGGTTAGAAAAGTCAACCGGAGGTTGACTATTAGGTAAACAATCTCGGAATGAGGGTTTGGTGATTTGAGACTTAGGAGTGTGTTCGGAATGTCATTCGGAGGTCCGGAATAGAATTAGGCTTGAATTGGCAAAATTTAATTTTTGGCAATTTCCGGTCGGCTGTGGAAAATTAGCTATTGGGGTCAGAATGGAATTCCGGAAGTTGGAGCAGGTTCGTAGTTTCATTTTGGATATATGTGCAAATTTTCAGGTCAATTGTACGTGTTTTGGGTGGTTTCGGCATCATTGGCGAAATTTAGAAATCTTAAAGTTCATAGGCCTGAATCCGATGTGATCTTGGTGTTTTAGCGTTGTTTTGGTGTTCGGGGAATTCGATTAAGTCCGGGTAATCATTTATGACTTGTTTGTATTTTTGGTTAGGGTCCTGAGGGGCTCAGGTTGATTTCGGATGGCCCTTGGGGACTTTGAAGTGGGAAAAATGTAGCTGAACTGCTGCTGGTGTTGCACCTCTAGTGTGGCCGCACCTGCGGATGGTTAAGCGCAGTTGCGAGAAAGGGGCGCAGGTGCAGATTCTGGTGTGCTAGAGGAGTTTCGCAAGTGCGAGGGTCTTACCGCACCTGCGAAGAGCGCAGGTGCGGAGGTTTGGGTTTTGAGTGGAGTCCGCAGGTGCGCACCTGGGACCGCAGGTGCGCGTAAATGACCGCAAGTGCGTGACCTCTGGACAGGAAAGTATAAATACCAGCCTTCGCGATTTTTAGCCATTTTTGCAAATATTTTCATCCGGGATTAAGCTTTGGGAAAGGGTTTTGAAGGAGGAAATCAAAAGGACTCCGTTGAGGTAAGATAATTGAACCTAAAATTCGTTTCCATGTGATTTTTGGATTGAAATAGGGTGAAATTAAGGGAAAAATCAGTGTGTAAATTGGGGGTTAGGGCTTGGAAAATTGGAGACTTTAATTGAGGAATTGAGGGGTCATTTGTGGTTGGATTTTGATGCATTTTATATGTATAGATTCGGGAAGGGATGAGGATTCTTCTGATGTGATTTTTATAGAATTCCGAGATGTGGGCCCGGGGGGCCGAGTTTGGCCAATTTCGGGATTTGTGCCTAATTATGATAATTTTTGAATGGGTTTCGTCTCCCTAGCATATTTTGATTTTATAATCTGGTTTTGAATAGATTCGGAGCATTTGGGAGCCGATTCGAGGGGCAAGAGTATCGCGGAATAGTTTTCGGGTTGGTTTGAGGTAAGTAATGACTATAAATCTTGTCCTGAGGGTATGAAACCCCAGACTTCGTATTTTCTCACTATTTTTGGAGTGGCGCACATGCTGGATGACGAGTGTGTAGCGTGCACTGATAGGGGGATTGTGACTTGGTCCATCCCATGGAACCTATTGAGTTGCGTATTTGATTCTAAATCATATGATATTTCATGTTTTAAATATTATTACTATGTTTTGGGCGGAATGCCGTATTTGGGCCTCGTGACATGTATTTGGACCCCTTGGGGGATTTTATTGCTATTCCTCACTGTGTTGACTTATGATTTACACTCAGCCATATTATGTATAACTGATTTCGAAACTCGGTCTTATTTATACTATTTTGAGATATAAAATGATATTTTGGGTCAAGTACCCCGTTTTACTAACAACCCGAGTGGCTTTTCTTGAGAGATTTCTGATTGAGTGTGGCCGAGGGCCTATGTTGTGAGGATGCTATGGGATCGCGCTACACGCCGCAACATGTTACATTGTTTATGATATGTGAGAGGTCGAGATCCTGAGTGATTATGCCACGAGATGGCTTGATATTAGCGCTTGGTCTGTAGGAGCCCCTCCGGAGTTTGTACACACCTCCAGTGAGTGCAGGTACCTACTGAGTGCAAGTGTTGAGTGATAAGTGATTGGGAGACATGAGTGACTGTGAGGTTTCCCGAGGGGCTGATACAGAGTGATGGTGAGGCATGTTGAGTGACTGATTCTGAGGGATGTTATGCCTGAGGGGCGATTTATGAAATATGTTTTTGCCCGAGAGGCTATCTATGATTTCTATCATTTCTAAGTTAAATTACCTTGATTTCTATGGAATTTGTGAGAAGGCACATTTCAAATGATATTTTACTGAGATTGATTTGTAAATGTTGTAAGGCATCGTATTCGTGTTTTCTGAAAGAACGAGTTCATTCTCTGTGTATTTTATGACTGCTTTTACGTGTTCCGTTGCCTTAGACATTATTTACTTTCATTACTACTGAGTTGGCGTACTCACATTACTTCCTGCACCCCTGTGTGCAGATACAGGTGTTGGTACCGAGTGCTAGTTTTCTTCCTTCTTGTGGAGCCGGAGTTGGGATTTCGAGGTAGTTGTGCAGCGTCCACAACTTTCTCTTTTCCCTTTTTTTGTTTTGTATTTAGTTCCTCGTTCCGAGACTCGATGTATTATGACAGTAGAGTTATTTTGTACTACTCATAGATGCTCATGACGTATTGACTCCAGGTTTTGGGGGTAGTAGTTAGACTATTTATTTCGTTGGGTTTTGCTTAAAAATTTGGAAATTTAAAATGCTTATGAAATGTTGGAAATTTTTTTTGGAAATTATGAAAATATTATGTCAATATGTGATTGTTGGCTAGCCTAGTTCCATGATAGGCTCCATCACAGCCGGCTTAGGATTTGGGGTCGTGACAAGTTGGTATCAGAGATTATGTTACATAGGACTCAACGGTCATGAGCAGGTTTAGTAGAGTCTTGCGGATCGGTACGGAGACGTCTGTAGTTATCTTCGAGAGGCTACGAAACCCTTAGGAAAAATCTCATTTTCTTGAATTCGGTCGTGCCATTCTGTTGATTCTCGAAATCTAAACTTCTGTTGTTTCATTCTCTCACAGATGGTGAGGACTCGCTCTACCGATCAGGGTGACCAGACACCAGCTAGACCAGCGAGAAGTCGAGGCCGCGGTCGATGCCGTGGCAGAGTGAGGGGTACGACCCGTGCAACAGTCGGGGCAGTACCCATGGATCCACCTACTGTTCAGGATCAGGTTCCCGCAGCAGATATTTCAGGGGGGCAGGCTCAGGCACTGACAGTGCCTATTGTTATTCCGGGTCTTCAGGAGACCCTGGCTCAGATATTGATTGTATGCACCAGCCTTGCTTAGGAAGTTGTTGTATCTACTACTGCTGCTACTTCTCAGGACGAAGGAGGCAACTAGACTCCAGCTTCCCGGACACCTGAGCAGGTTACTCAGGGCCTTCAGACACCAGGGGCAGTTCCAGCCCTGCCGGTTGCTCCAGTTCAAGACTTTGTGGTTCCAGCTATGCCAGATGATGAGCAACGTAGGCTGGAGAGATTTAGTACACCTCAGCCTCCGACATTCAGTGGTGCTGAGGGCAAGGATGCCCAGGGTTTTCTGGAAAAGCGTTAGAGGATGCTTCGTACTGCAGGGATTCTGGAGACCAGTGGAGTTCGTTTGCTACTTTTTAGTTTTCTGGGGATGCTTTTTCTTTGTGGGAGTCTTATGAGAGGCGTAGGCCCATTGGTGCAGCACCCCTTACTTGGCAGCAATTCTCTACTCTCTTCTTAGAGAAGTATGTCCCCCAGTCTCACAGAGAGGAGCTGCGTAGGTAATTTGAGTAGCTGCGTCAGGGTGAGTGATAGTGACGCAGTATAAGATGAGGTTTTTTGAGCTAGTCCGTCATGCCACAGAGTTGGTTCCTACTGAGAGAGAGAGAGAGAGAGAGAGGATTAGGAGGTTCGTGGATGGCCTCATTTATCATCTCCGTATTCTGATGTCCAGGGAGAGGGTTTCAGGTGCTACTTTCGAGCAGGTTGTTGATACGGCTCGAGATATTGAGTCAGTTCGCCGCCAGGAGCGAGAGGAGAGGGAGGCCAAGAGGACTCGTGGATCTGGTAGTTTCAGCGGTGCTCCTTTCATAGGACAGTTTCAGCATGGTATAGGTTGTTCATTCAGGCCTCCTCAGCCAGGACTCCCACCTATAGTGGTGCATCTTCAGGGCATGGTCCCCGAAGTTCTCAGTCGGGCCGTTCTTCATTCAGTGCCCTTCCAGCCTAGAGCTCAGCTCGAGCACCATCAGTTCAGGGTTCCTCTATGCATGGTTCTTCTAGTAGCCATTCGGTGCCATGGGTTTCTTTTAGTCCCCGTCTCCAGCTCCAGGGAGCTTCTTTGAGTGTGGAGAGTTTGGGCATGGGTGGAGGCAGTATGCTCGTCGTCTTGGTTGTTTTTCTCAGCAGAGGGGTCAGCCCTCGACTTCAGCTCCAGTTACTTCACAACCCGCCCAGACAGCTAGGGGTGGAGGTCATACCGCTAGGGGCTGCCCTAGAGGGGGAGGTCGTGTAGGTGGAGGTCAGGCTCGTATTTATGCACTTCCAGCCAGGCCAGATGCTATGGCCTCAGATGCAGTGATCACAGGAATTGTCTCAGTCTGTCGCTGAGATGCTTTGGCCTTATTTGACCCTGGTTCTATGTATTCCTATGTTTCATCATATTTTTCCCATTTTCTAGATATGCCCCGTGAGTCTCTAGTTGCATCAGTTCATTTGTCGACTCCGATGGGCGATACTATTATTGTGGACCGCGTGCATCGATCATGTGTGATATCTATTGGGGGTCTGGAGACTCGAGTGGACCTGTTGTTGCTTAGCATGGTTGATTTGATGTGATATTGGGCATGGATTGTCTATCTCCGTGTCATGATGTTCTTGATTGTCATTCTAAGACCGTGACCTTAGCTATGCCAGGATTTCTGATGGTTGAGTGGAGATGTTCTATTGTGTATGTTCCTAGTAGGGTCATTTCCTACTTGAAGACCCAGCGTATGGTAGATAAGGGGTGTTTATTATATTTGGCTCTTGTGATGGATGTCAGCGTTGAGGTTCCCACTATTGATTCTTTCCTTGTGATCCGTGACTTTCCGAATGTGTTTCCTGTAGGCATGCCATCTGACAGGGATATTGATTTCGGTATTGACATGGTGCCAGGCACTCAGTCTATTTCTATCCCACATTATCGTATGGCACCAACGGAGTTGAAGGAATTGAAAGATCAGTTTCAGGAACTCCTAGATAAGGGGTTCATTCGGCCTAGTGTGTCACCTTGGGGTGCACCAGTGTTGTTTGTGAAAAAGAAGAATGGTTCCATGAGAATGTGTATTGACTACAGGCAGTTGAAACAGGTTACAGTCAAGAATAAGTATCCTTTGCCTCGTATTGATGATTTGTTTGACCAGCTTCAGGGAGACAGGGTGTTCTCTAAGATTGACTTGAGATCCGAGTATCATCAGCTGAAGATTTGGGATTCTGATATTCCCAAGACAGCTTTCATGACTCGTTATGGTCACTATGAGTTTATGATGATGTCTTTTGGGTTGACCAATGCCCCAGCAGTGTTCATGCATTTGATGAATAGCGTGTTTCAACCGTATCTGGATTCCTTTGTTATTGTATTCATTGATGACATCCTGGTGTACTCGTGTAGCCAGGAGGAGCACGCTCAGCATTTGAGAGTGGTTTTACAGAGATTGAGGGAGGAGAAGTTTTATGCAAAGTTCTCCAAGTGTGAGTTTTGGCTTGGCTCAGTAGCTTTCTTGGGGCACATGGTGTCCAGTGAGGGTATTCAGGTTGATCCGAAAAAGATAGAGGCGGTGCAGATTTGGCCCCGACCGTCCTCAGCTATAGAGATTAGGAGCTTCCTTGGTTTGGCGGGGTATTATTGTCGCTTTGTGGAAGGATTTTCTTCTGTTGCTTTGCCGTTGACCAAATTGACCCAGAAGGGTGCTCCGTTCAGGTGGTCGGACGAGTGTGAAGAGAGCTTTCAGAAGCTCAAGGTTGTATTGACCTCAGCTCCAGTGTTAGTATTTCCATCAGTTTCAGGTTCTTATACCATATATTGTGATGCCTCGAGGATAGGCATCGATTGTGTTTTGATGTAGGAGGGTAGGGTGATTGCCTACGCCTTGCACCAGTTGAAGACTCATGAGAAGAATTACCCAGTGCATGATCTCGAGCTGGCAGCCATTGTTCACGCCTTGAAGATTTGGCGTCATTATTTGTATGGGGTGCATTGTGAGGTTTTCACTAATCACCGTAGTCTGCAACATCTGTTTAAGCAGAAGGATCTGAATTTGCGTCAGAGGAGATGGTTGGATCTTCTCAAGGACTATGATATCGCTATCCTATACTATTTGGGGAAGGCCAATGTAGTGGCTGATGCCTTGAGTTGCAGAGCAGAGAGTTTGAGGAGTCTAGCATATCTTCCAGCAGCAGAGAGACCTTTAGCACTTGATGTTCAGGCCTTAGCGGGTCAGTTGGTGAGATTGGATCTATCAGAGCCCTGCCTGTTACTGGCTTGTGTAGCCTCTGGGTCTTCTCTTTATGACCGGATCAGAGAGCGCCAGTATGATGACCCACACTTGCTCGTTCTTCTGGATAGGGTTCGGCAAGGTGATGCCATAGATGTAGTTATTGGCGATGATGGGGTTATGCGGATGCAGGGTCGGATATGCGTGCCTAATGTGGATGGGCCTCGAGAGTTGATTCTAGCAGAGGCACATAGCTCGCGGTATTCCATTCATTCGGGTGTCCCGAAGATGTATCAGGATCTGACACAGTATTATTGGTGGAGGCGGATGAAGAGAGACATTGTTGAGTTTGTGGCTCGGTGTCTCAACTGTCAGCAGGTTAAGTATGAGCACCAGAGACCAAGGGGATTGTATCAAAGGTTGGATATCCCGGAGTGGAAGTGGGAGCGGATCACCATGGACTTTGTAGTTGGGCTTCCACGGACTTCGAGGAGGTTTGATGCTATATGGGTTATTATGGATTGGCTGACCAAGTCCGTGCACTTCCTTCCTGTTGGTACTACTTATTCTTCGGAGCGGTTAGCTGAGATTTACATCAGGGAGATCGTCCGGTTGCATGGTGTCCAGTTTCTATCATTTCTGACAGAGGTACCCAGTTCACATCTCAGTTTTGGAGGGACACACAAAGGGAGTTGGGTACTCAGGTCGAGTTGAGCACAGCATTTCATCCTCAGACGGACGGGCAGTCAGAGCGCACTATTCAGATTCTGGAGGACATGTTACATGCATGTGTCATTGATTTCTGGGGTTCATGGGACTAGTTTCTGCCACTCGCGTAGTTTGCATATAATAACAGTTATCAGTCAAGTATCCATATGGCTCTGTATGTGGCTTTATATGGTAGGAGGTGTAGATCTCTGGTTGGTTGGTTCGAGCCGGGTGAGGCCAGGATATTGGGCACAGATTTGGTACAGGATACGTTGGATAAGGTGAAGTTGATTCAGGAGCGGCTTCGCACGGTGCAGTCTAGGCAGAAGAGTTATGCGGACCGGAAGGTCTGAGATGTGTCTTTTATGGTTGGGGAGAAGGTGTTACTAAAGGTATCACCTATGAAGGGTGTTATGAGATTCGGGAAGAGGGGAAAATTGAGTCCCCGGTTCATTGGGCCTTTTGAGGTGCTTCAGAGGGTTGGAGAGGTGGCTTATAGACTTGCTCTGCCGCCCAGCTTATCGATTTTTCATCCGGTGTTTCATGTGTCAATGCTTCGGAAGTGAGTTGGTGACCCGTCTCATGTTTTGGACTTCAGCGCGGTTAAGCTTGAGGGTGATATGTCATATGAGGTAGAGCCAGTGGCTATTTTGGGTCGTTAGGTCAGAAAGTTGAGATCTAAGGATATAGCTTCAGTGGAGAGGACATCCAGTGGAGGATGCCACCTGGGAGACCGAGCGGGAGATGCGGAGCAGATAGCCTCACTTATTTGAGACTCCAGGTATATTTCTAGACCCGTTCGAGGACAAATGTTTGTAGAATAGGGGGAGAATGTAACGACCCGACCGGTCGTTCTTTGAGATTACCCTGTTTCCCCTGTTTCAACTTTGTTATGTGCTAGTTAACCTAATTATGATGTGTTGGGACGGTTGGTTTGGGTTCGAGGTGGTCGTGGTGAGAACTGAGACACTTAGTCTCTTAAGTTGGCCTTATGGTTAGAAAAGTCAACCGAAGGTTGACTTTTAGGTAAACGATATCGGAATGAGGGTTTGGTGGCTCTAATAGATTCGTAAAGTGATTTGGGACTTAGGAGTGTGTTCGGAATTCCATTCAAAGGTCCGGAGTAAAATTAGGCTTGAGTTGGCGAAATTTAGTTTTTGGCAATTTCCGGTCAGCAGTGGAAAATTACCTATCCGGGTCCGAATGGAATTCCGGAAGTTGGAGCAGGTTTGTAGTGTCATTTTGGATATGTGTGCAAATTTTCAGGTCAATCGGACGTGTTTTGGGTGGTTTCGACATCATTGGCAAAATTTAGAAATCTCAAAGTTCATAGGCTTGAATCTGGTGTGATCTTGGTATTTTAGCGTTGTTTTGGGTGTTCCGGGAAATCGATTAAGTCGGGGTAATCATTTATGACTTGTTTGTATTTTTGGTTGGGGTCCCGAGGGGCTCAGGTTGATTTTGGATGGCCCTCGGGGACTTTGAGTGGGAAAAATGCAATTGAACTGCTGCTGGTGTTGCCCCTTTGGTGTGGCCACACCTGCGGATGGTTGAGCGTAGGTGCGAGAGCCGAAGGTGCGAGAAAAGGGCGCAGGTGCTAATTCTGGTGGGATGGAGGAGTTCCACAGGTGCGAGGGTCTTACCGCACCTGCGAAGCCGCATATGCGAAAGTTTGAGCTCAGGTGCGGAGGTTTGGGTTTTGAGTGGAGTCCGCAGGTGCGCACCTGGGGCCGCAGGTGCGCGTAAATGACCGCAAGTGCGCGACTTCTGGATAGGAAAATATAAATACTAGCCTTCGTGATTTTTAGCTATTTCTTCAAATATTTTCATCCGGGATTAAGCTTTGGGAGAGGGTTTTGAAGGAGGAAATCAAGAGGACTCCATTGAGGTAAGATAATTGAACCTAAAATTCGTTTCCATGTGATTTTTGGACTGAAATAGGGTGAAATAAAGGGAAAAATCAGTGTGTAAATTGGGGGTTAGGGCTTGAAAAATTGGAGACTTTAATTGAGGAATTGAGGGGTCATTTGTGGTTGGATTTTGATGCATTTTATATGTATAGACTCGGGAAGGGATGAGGATTCTTGTGATGTGATTTTTATAGAATTCCGAGACGTGGGCCCGGGGGTCGAGTTGGCAAATTTCGGGATTTGTGCCTAATTATGATAATTTTTGAATGGGTTTCGTCTCCCTAGCATATTTTGATTTTATTAATCTGATTTTTAATAGATTCGGAGCATTTGGGAGCCGATTCGAGGGGCAAGAGTATCACGGAATAGTTTTCGGGCTGGTTTGAGGTATGTAATGACTGTAAATCTTGTCCTGAGGGTATGAAACCCCGGACCTCGTATTTTTTCACTATTTTTGGAGTGGCGCACATGCTGGATGACGAGTGTGTGGCGTGCACTGATAGGGGGACTGTGACTTGGTCTATCCCGTGGAAACTATTGAGTTGCATATTTGATTCTAAATCATATGATATTTCATGTTTTAAAGATTATTACTATGTTTTGGGCGGAATGTCGTATTTGGGCCTAGTGCCATGTATTTGGACCCCTTGGGGGATTTTATTGTTATTCCTCACTGTGTTGGCTTATGATTTACACTCAGCCATATTATGTATAACTGATTTTGAAACTCGGTCTTATTTATACTATTTTGAGATAGAAAATGATATTTTGGGTCAAGTACCCCGTTTTACTAACAACCCGAGTGGCTCTTTTTGAGAGATTTCTGATTGAGTGTGGCCGAGGGCCTATGTTGTGAGGATGCTATGGGATCAGGCTGCACGCCACATCATGTTACATTTTTTATGATATGTGAGAGGTCGAGAGCCTGAGTGATTATGCCACGAGATGGCTTGATATTAGCGCTTGGGCTGTAGGAGCCCCTCCGAAGTCTGTACACACCCCCAGTGAGCGCATGTACCTACTGAGTGCGAGTGCCGAGTGGTGATTGATTGGGAGGCATGAGTGAATGTGAGGTCACCCGAGAGGCTGATACAGAGTGATGGTGAGGCATGCTGAGTGACTGATTCTGAGGGATGTTATGCCTGAGGGGCGATTTATGAAATATGTTTTTGCCCGAGAGGCTATCTATGATTTCTATCATTTCTACATTAAATTACCTTGATTTCTATGGAATTTGTGAGAAGGAACATTTCAAATGATATTTTACTGAGATTGATTTTTAAATGTTGTAAGGCATCGTATTCGTGTTTTCTGAAAGAACGAGTTCATTCTCTGTGTATTTTATGACTGCTTTTACGTGTTTCGTTCCCTTACACATTATTTACTTTCATTACTACTGAGTTGGTGTACGCACATTACTTCCTGCACCCCTGATACAGGTGTTGATACTGAGCGTTAGTTTTCTTCCTTCTTGTGGAGCCGGAGGTTGAATTTCGAGGTAGTTGTGCAGCGTCTACAACTTTCTCTTTTCCCTTTTTCTTCTTTTGTATTTAGTTCCTCATTCCGAGACTCGATGTATTATGACAGTAGAGTTATTTTGTACTACTCATAGATTCTCATGACGTGTTGATTCTAGGTTTTAGGGGTAGTAGTTAGACTATTTATTTCGTTGGGTTTTGATTAAAATTTGGAAATTTAAAATGCTTATGAAATGTTGGAAACAAATTTTAGAAATTATGAAAATTTTATGTCAATATGTGATTATTGGCTAACCTATTTCCATGATAGGCGACAGCACGGTCGTCTTAGGATTTGGGGTCGTGACAGATAGTGGCAAAGACGAGTTGTACGGGATTGAGCAGGATACTTGGTACGATGACGAGTATCCATGCAGTGGAGAGGGCGATGGCGATGGCGATGAAGGCGACAGTATGGAGTAGTATCTTGTGCTTACTTTTTGTTTTCTCTCCTTTTTTTGTATGAGGGTGTCTTTCTAGCCCTTTGTAAAGTATCTTTTTTTTGAATGAAGTGATTATAACCTTTTGTTGTGTGTTATTGGATCTTTTACTTTTCTTCGACCATTTTTCTTCAAATGATTGCCTTAGAAGGATTGTGACTGCATGTGCTACTTCAATTACGGTCGAGTACATTTTTGACTGAATTTGGGTGAAGTCCCCTGTCGCCATAATTATCTCAAACGAATTTGACTTGTAAATACTCTAAGTCAGGTTAAGTTTGAGTTGAGTTTGAGTGTGGTCGAATATAACTCTTTACTAATTCGAAAAAGGTCGAATATTGCTTGTGATTAATTTGAACGAGGTCGAATGTTGCTGGTGATAAATTCGAACGAGGTCGAATATTGCTTGTGATAAATTCGAATGAGGTCGAATGTGTGTTGATTCAAGCGAGGTAGAATATTACTCGTGATTAGTTCGAATGAGGTCGAATATGGGTTGATTTGAGCGGAGTCGAACATTACTCATGATTAATTCGAACGAGGTCGAATATGTGTTGATTCGAGCGAGGTCGAATATTACTCGTGGTTAATTTGAACGAGGTCGAATATGTGTTTATCTGAGCGAGGTCGAATATTACTCTTGATTAATTCGAAGAAGGTCGAATATGAGTTGATTGGTGTAGTGTTTAAACTTGGTGGAGACACGTGAACATCGTGTGTTTACATACTTCGCTTTTCTTATAAATACATTGGAGATGTCCCAACCTATATAGTCCCTTCATTGGTCGACCTGGAAAAGTATTTGAGAGGTCGAGCGATGAACTTGCACTTAACTTCGAGATGCCCTATCCGCCGCCTCATTAAAAACCTCCCCGAGAAAACCCAATTGGGACAAAACCCGGGTGAGGGAAAAATAGTACGACTCGGAGAGCATCTGTCCTTAGAAGTTGAAGTATTTGAGATGGGTGATGTTCCAATTGTTTGGTAGCAACTTTCCTTCCATTGTTTCTAGTTGGAATGACCATTTGCTTGCTGCTGCCATGATTTGGTATGGGGCATCCTAATTGGTCCCCAGTTTTCCTTCTCGTGGGTCCTTGTTCGCCTGTGTTTTGAGTACATGTCCCCGACTTTGAGCGGCCTGACCTTGGCTTTTTTGTTATAGTACCGCTCCACCTGTTGTTTTTGGGATACCATTCTTATGTAAGCGATGTCTCTTCGTTCTTCGGCCTCGTCGAGGTCTTGTTTTCTGCTTGCATCGTTGCTTGGCCCACTCTCATTTGAACATCTTAGACTCGGTTCCCCGACCACAACTGGTATCACTGCGTCAGTCCCACAGACTAGCGAGTAGGGTGTTTCTCCTGTGCTCGTATTTGGAGTAGTGCGGTATGCCCATAGCATTTCCGGTAGCATTTTTGAGCTTCTTCTTCATGATATTTAATATCGACTTGTTGGAGGATTTTGCTTGTCCGTTGCCTGCTGGGTGATATGGCGTGGAGAGTATTTTTTTGATGTGCCATTTTTCGAAGAACTCGGCGACCTTCTTTCCCGTGAATTGGGGCCCATTGTCACAATTAATTTCTTTGGGGATGCCGAAGCGGCATACGACGTTCCTCCATATAAAGGCGATCACTTCTTGCTCGCGTACTTGAGCAAACACACCTGCTTCCACCCACTTAGAAAAATAGTCAGTTAAAACTGAAAGAAATTACACATTACCTCGTCCTGCGGGAGGGGGCCGACGATATCCATTCCCCATTTGATGAAGGGCCAGGGCGAGCTGACTGAGTGTAGGTTCTCTCCTGCTTGGTGGATCATGGGGGCATATTTTTGACATGGTTCGAATTTTTTACAAAAGTCAGCAACCTCCTTTTTCATTGTGGGCTAGTCGTAGCCTGCTCAGATGAGGCATCCGACTAGGGCTCGATTGCCGGTGTGAGCCCCGCAGTGACCTTCATGGACCTTTTCTAGGACGTTCCGTGTCTAGTTTGGCCCTAAACATTTTTCTAGAGGGCCTTCGTACGTCCTTCTGTTAGAGGTGTCGCGCCCCCTTTTTCCCAAGCGGCTCCTTTCGGGGCCGGTTGAAAGGGTTTATGACATTGGTTGAGACAACTCGTTCCTTTTGGGAAAGGGGTTTGCATATTTTGAATAGTCGCCACCTAACGATTTTAACGGTGCGTTAGGGCACCTAAGGGGTTCAGTTACAACTATATTACTAACCAGATATTGGGTAAGGGATTGAAATTATCCTAAGGGGAAGGTGTTAGGCACCCTCAAGATCCACAAGTGTGGTTCCCGGCCAAATGGTTTCTGTTAATTTGTACGGATTAGCAAACAAACAAATAAAGGGTCAAATAAGAGGGGATTTAAGTCTTAAGCATCTAGATGTTTGAAAATACTAAAGAAGATTAGATTTTGAAAGGATTACGATCTAAGCATATAAAAGGTATCCTAGGTTTATAGTAATATGGATCACATCAATGCAATACCCGGAAATCACTTCTCAAAGAGGGGATACACGTGGTATTAGCGCACCGGTCATCATATCCATATTCTACCCTTTCCACCCCGTGAAAGTAACTAAATCGAGTGTTGGTCTCGACCTCTATTGCATGTTGTTACCCGTCCCTTCCTATCATTCCCGGAGGAAATTAGGACTCCTATCCTAAAGGAGGTGCTAGTACTACCCTCAGGTTTTAAAGGTGAAAATGCTAAGGCGACATATAATAAACAAGTAGGACTACAGATAAGGGAAAGCATGGAAAGAAGATAAAGGCTCAAGTATTCCTCCACACACAGTACACATAAACAGCATGTCTCATACACAACTAAGGTCCTTATTAATTCAGAATCCTAAAGCATGGTATCTAGGTGATTTAAAGATGTCAAAGAAACAGGCCTTTTGTTTCATAACTCAGAGAGGAAGTCCTAATCAGTCTTGCCTACTGATATTAGCATGCTGACAGTTGAACACTAATCACAAAGGACAGTTCTGATTTTGTTTCTTTATGGATGATTACCTAAGACTTGCCTAGGTGTAAAATAACATGCAGCAGTAGTTAGACTAGGTGTTGTTAAGCGAGTATGAATGAAATCCTAAGACATGGTATCTAATGCACAAGTAGGGATACAGAATACAGAATCCTAAGCAGGATTTCTGAATGCATAATAATTGCAGCATTAAGTACGATTTCAAAATATGCAAGAGTGGCATTTTACTTTAGTATCATTTATCCTAAACAGGATCTCTAAGTGCGCATAGCAATATGAAACATGATTGCAGAAGATACCAATTATTAACATTATTTACCCTATCACAGAATTTTTCTAAGTGATAAATGACAGTACTGAAACCAGATGCTGAATAGCATGATTGCATGATATGCTTTGCACATATTGATCCTAAACATGATTCTATTGCGCAGATAAGGAATGTAAACCACATAGCATGGTTTCTACCCTTTAATATTTATAGCATGCATAACTACCCTTTTTTCCTTTGCATTATCCATCCCCAATAGTTATTTACAAATAGTTATTGCAGGCCATTTGTATAAATTACATAACTAGAAATAAGAAAACAAGAAGTTAACTATAGGGAGACTTCATAATAGGCCCAAATCTCTAGGTCCTCAATGCCAAGTGTTGTTTCACAACCTTTCTCATAATCCGGGTGTGTCAGAATTCCCAAAGGACCTCAAGGGATCCCGGGCAGTGCTCACACCCAGATTTCATAGCCAAGATAGAGTAAGTGCAGTGTTGAAAAGTCAGCTCTTGTGTGTCAAAGTTTAGAGGGAGTTCAAGGGTCCCAAGGCAATGCTCACACAAAAAGGGCAGAACCTAAGGGGGTCTAAGAGTATAGTGAGAGTGCTCGACATAGTTTTGAGGAGTTTAAGTAGGAAAACAATTTTGAAAAAAGAGGAGAGACTTAGTGAAAATAGTTTTTTCATAACAAAAGGTTTAACTGATGAAAACAGTTAGAAAGAACACCATTCTCAAAACAAGTTCAACTTCACATAACAAGACCAAGAATAGTTCAACAATCACAAGCAGAGGTATGGGACTTGAAGGACAAATACAGAGAAAGTAAGGGCAAATATGTAGCAGGTAGAAACATATATGAGCACACAATTAGAAACTCCTAAGGGTTCAGGGGATCAGGGGTACGACAAAGTATCGTACTAGATTAACACATCAATACCAAACAACTAAGACCATGATCAAACTAATGTACTAGTCATGGGCATGGGGATTCACATAAGAAGCAGGTGCTAAGTATACAGAAACATGCTGGTCATTGACAAGTAAAGCATAACTTAACAGGCAGAGGGAATCCAGGATCTTATTTACATGTTGAACAACAGAATAGTAAATAGAAGCAGATTAGAAACACAACAAATTGCAACAGCAATAGAAACATGTTGGCTTGAGAACTGAAATCGTAATTAGAACATATCAGTGGAATGCAGAAAGCAGTAACACAAAGCTGAAATAGGAGATGCACAGTAGTTAGCCTTGCCTTGTAGACGGCTAACTTCGAGTAGTAGAAAGTAGCACAGAAGAGAGAATAGAGAGCAAGTTAGTTGTGAGAGAGAGAGTGCAAATTAGTGTTCGTGTATGTCAGTCTTTGAAAACCAAGAAGACTGTGTATATATAGATTTGAAAATTGTGGTAAATAAGGAAAAAATCAAAGTCATGCAGTAATTAAGGAGACTCATAATCAATTAGTATCAGAATAGTATGGTTACTCCTTTAATTAAGGGAGTCAAATTCAAACGTTAAGGACACGTGACCAAATAAGGAAAGAAACCAATGAGTAGCTGCGCATAACAAATAAAGAAATAAATTCAAACATAATAGGCATAGAGTGATCAACTAGGGCTAGGTTCATAAAGTTTTAATTAAGGAAAAACACATATGAATTAGTTTGACAGCCTAATCGATTATAGAAAATAAGGCAGGAAATAATTTAAAGGCTGGAATTAGTAAGGAAACCATCATAGGAGATGAGTGAGGTATCAATTATAGGAAATTAATATCAAATTAAAGGAAAGTATCCCAAAGGAACAGGCCAATCATAGCATAAGCAAGAATAGGGTAAAATAATCATGGATTCGAATTAACACATAGTAAATGATTGAGGAAATTAACAGAATAAACATGCTATGAGCGGAAGAAGAAAAAATCAGACACACTGATGAACAAAATAAGTTAAAATCACAGAGAATCAGGGATTTGATAATCAGAGAATAGCATTAATTAAGGGGAATAATATAGACTTTCGCGAACAAAAAAATAAACAACTTTCAAGCAGGCGGAACCAAGTCGGAAACCCTAGAGTATCACAAAGTACTTAAATTAATCAAGACATGTTCATGAGAATCAAACATAAGTCGAACAAGCATACAGTAAAGACAAACTAAGAATTCAGGATTAAAGCCAAAAAATTAGGGTTTTCAACATAATAGATTAGGTTAAGGGAGACCCTAACGGAAATCTTTTAAAAACGGAAATAATAATAGAGTAAAACTTGAAATCAGAAAATCGTTTTGGAGGAAAAAGGTTTTTTCAGAAACCCTAGTTATGAAGATTAAGAGTTATTTTAGAGAAATCGAAAAACCTTTGAGAGACATAAATGAAAGCTCATAATATACATAGATCTAGAACAAATTTAAAAGAAATCAGAAAATCTTGAGATTTAGGGTTTCAGAGAACCCAGAAGACAAGAAAAACTTAAAATGTCGTCGGCTTTAACCGAAAAAGTCATGGAACTTACTCAAACGGCCGGAGGTGGCCGGAAAAGGAATGAGGGACCATGGGAGGAGTTGAACCGCTCCAGTTTCACCCGAGGACCATCAGAACAGTGTCAAGCCAGTGTGGGGTGAGTCATGGGCTAGGAGATGGTGAGAGGTCATGATTTCTGGTGAGGGAGGTGGCTGGAGAAGATGAACAGAGTTCATGTGAGAGGGGGAAGGTGGAAGGTTCTAGAGAGAACCAGAGATAGAGAGAGGGAGGTAGAGAGACCGGTTGAGAGAGAATGAGAGGGGGAAATAAGAGAGGGTGGGTAGTCATTAGGGGGTTAAATTAGGAAGGGGCTGATCTGGGCCGTTGATTTGAAATATTCAATGGCTCAGATAGCATAGGGGAATTGGGTCGGGTAGGATAGGGTCTTGGGCTTGGGAATTGGGCTAGATTAATTGGGTTAGGACCAGGTTTGATTTAGGCTGGGATTTAAATAAAGATGGCTATTTGCTAAGTACCCTTTAAAATTAGATAAAGTAATTTAATAAAAATAGATAGTAATTATATAAAAAATGAAATTAAGACTAAATAGGTGAAATTAAGGTAATTAA
Organism: Nicotiana paniculata; assembly: GCA_005239505.1. Lineage (NCBI taxonomy): Eukaryota > Viridiplantae > Streptophyta > Magnoliopsida > Solanales > Solanaceae > Nicotiana > Nicotiana paniculata. The sequence goes on along the minus strand of ML349307.1, from coordinate 92,586 downwards.
CTAGTATTTTAAATATAAAAATAGCTAATTATCAGATTAAATAGTATAGAGTATACAATTAGGCTATAATTGCAAAAATTTACTGCAATTATAGCTAAATAACGCCAAATTAGCTAATTTGTGAAATAATTAAATACTAATAAGATCAAAAAATGATATATTAAGCTGGGAAATATTTTTAAATTATTTATAATACAATTTATGAATAATTATTGAATATAAAAATACTGAATAAATTGGAAAATAATTTAATAAAAATATAAAAAATTACGGAAAAATACCAGTTATTATAAAGAGTGATTTTGAAGGTATATATACAAATTTTAAAATAGTTTGAGGAAACATCTGGTATCAACAGTTGCCCCTCTTTACTCGGAAAGGATGAAAGAGTTGTCGCGTAAAGATATGATGGCCAATTTTGACCGAGTGAAAATAGCTTGAAAGGTTCAGGCCGCACCACGGTTTCTTAGCTGCCTACATATCCTTGATTTTACAGGAATCAGGTCGTATGTAGTTCAGGAGCCATCGGCGGAGCATACCGATGGAGCTTTTTACAAGAACAGACGCAACATATAGGACTGATTGAATAAACGACTTACGGGGTAATTAGGAGAACTGGGGCGGGACCGTGCCTGTCATGATAGATGTTACTTGCCAGGTTACCTTCAAATGAGTAATACAAGCATATCGTGCGTAATTTAAACATGATGCAAATTCCCGTTGGACTATGAATGTTGTCTTTGGACGGTTAAGGATGACGTCTTTAGACCATGATGTCCTGCACCATGAATTGCTTGATGCAGGATTCGCAGGCCATGAAATGATGTTCTCGGGCCATGAAGATGGTGCCTCCGAACCATGATTCCTTTGAATAATGATATGCAAACTGATAAAAGAGATCCTCAGGCCATGACATGGTGTTCTCGGGCCATGAAGATGGTGCCTCCGAACGATGACGCATTCGGATAAGTTGGTGATATTTCAGCCCATGAATATGCAATAGTATGATGCTGACAAGACAGAGCTTAGTCTTGCGAATTAAAGGGGCAGAGCTTAGCCCAAAAGGAAAGAGCAGTAAATAATGCTAGAGGCATTGGTTTCTTTTGAGAAGTAAATGGGAGGCAGCGTTTAGCCTCGGAAGGAAGAATGGTAGCCTTATGCAAGATGCGAATACAGATGGAGGTAGTGTTTAACCTCGGAAGGCAGAAAGGTAGCCTTTATGGAAGATGGGAATGGAGATGGAGACAGCTTTTAGTCTCAGGCAGAATGGTAGCCTTATGCAATATGCGAATGCAGATGGAGGTAGCGTTTAACCTCAGAAAGCAGAAAAGTAGCCTTATGAAATATACGAATGCAGATGGAAGTAGCGTTTAACCTCGGAAGGCAGAAAGGTAGCCTTATGCAATATGCAAATGCAGATGGAGACAACGTTTAGTCTCGGAAGGCAGAATGGTAGCCTTATGCAATATGCGAATGCAGATGGAGACAGCATTTAGTCTCGGAAGGCAGAATGTTAGCCTTATGCAATATGCGAATGCAGATGGAGACATCGTTTAGTCTCGGAAGGAAGAATGATAGCCTTATGTAATATGCGAATGCAGATGGATACAACGTTTAGTCTCGGAAGGCAGAATGGTAGCCTTATGCAATATGCGAATGCAGATGGAGGTAGAGCTAAACCTCGGAAGGCAGAATGGTAGCCTTATGCAAGATGCGAATGTAGAGAGAGACATCATTTAGTCTCGGAAGGCAGAAATGTAGCCTTAAGCAAGATTAAAGGAAGAACAACAAAAATTCTTAGCTGGTGTTAAATTGCGGTAGAGCATTGTGATAATGAAGCATCATTTATGCTGATAATAAATGTTGGCATGTGCGACTAGTTTGAGGAACAATGTCTGTCTTTTGAGCGGATAATATGTTTTGGGGATTTTGCAATTTTTGTGCTTGCATCCAAAGATAGATCGTGAGTTTTGTAAATGGGGAATGTTAGTTCGCATTCCCGTTGGCTCTACTTGGCTCGTTTGATTGATCGTGATGATATTGTATGTATCATTGGGGTAACGTTCGCTAAACAAGTTGTTTCAGAAAAATAAATATGCATGATTTTGTAAAAATATAATGTATTATCTAAAATAGTTTTAGATGAATCGACGACATGACACGGTTCGAAACATTGCAACCTCTCCTGCTGGGGAATTTTGAGGGTCCTCCTCAAAATTCTTCCCCAGTTTGCTGGGTGGATGCCTCTGACTGCTACTCGTGCGGCGATTGGCTGAACTTGCTTCAGAATTTTGAGGGTCCTCCTCAAAATTCTTCCCCAGTTTGCTGGGTGGATGCCTCTGACTGCTACTCGTGCGGCGATTGGCTGAACTTGCTTCAGAATTTTGAGGGTCCTTCTCAAAATTCTGCCCCAATTGGCTGGGTGAATGCTTGTGGACTGCTGCTCGCTTCAGAATTTTGAGGGTCCTTCTCAAAATTCTGCCCCAATTGGCTGGGTGAATGCTTGTGGACTGCTGCTCGCTTCAGAATTTTGAGGGTCCTCTTCAAAATTCTGCCCAAGTTTCCAATTGCGGGGGAAAATAGATTTTTATTGAATTGTGACCGAACCCATAGGGCTGCCTACGTATCCCCTCTTAAAGGGGAATCAGGTCAGGCGTAGTTCAATTTACATCATTGACAAAAACACATAGAGTTACACATAGTAGCGCTTGACTGCATCTGAATTGATCGGTTTCGGCCAAACTTCTCCGTCCATTTCTGCAAGTATGAGTGCTCCTCCTGTCAGTACTCTATGAACCATGTACGGACCTTGCCAGTTGGGAGAGAACTTCCCCTTGGCTTCATCTTGATGTAGAAAGATTTTCTTTAACACCAGTTGCCCTGGTGTGAATCGTCTCGGCTTGGCTTTCTTGTTGAAGGCCCTGGCCATTCTGTTCTGATATAGTTGACCATGACATACTGCATTCATTCTCTTCCCGCCTATGAGAGCTAGTTTCTCATAACGCTCCTTACCCACTCTTCATCGCTGAGCTCAGCTTCTTGTATAATTATTAGAGATGGAATCTCCACTTCGGCAGGAATAACAACCTTTGTACCATAAACTAGCATATAGGGAGTTTTCCCTGTTGATGTGCGGACAGTGGTGCAGTATCCCAATAAGGCGAATGATAACTTTTCATGCCACTTCTTGTGCCTTTCTATCATCTTCCTTAGTATCTTCTTGATGTTTTCTGAATCTCCCAGGTTGATAACTTCAGTCTCGTCCATGTTGGACTTAGGTCTGTGCTCAAAGTTCTCAACTTTTTTGACAATCTCGTTAGGTATGTCGTCTTCGTCTGAATCAATGTCCGTTTGATGCGTTGTTTCATTGCATGTCACATTCATCGGTTCATCAACACAAGTAATAGTAATGTTGTATAAATAAAGTAATGAGAGAAAATAATAGCCATAAATATCAGATTCGTAAGAGAAATTTAGAAGATGATTTGATGAATTGAATAATTGTTTTGAACATTGAAGATCTTATTGTAGCAATTGAAAAATGCAGTAAATAAAACAGTAAATAATGTTTGTTTTAGCCTTGCTACCCCGAGGCTCGTCGGGCTTTGGTCGTCTTGATAGACCAGTTCTTGAGATATGTCCCCTTGCTTACAGTCTGTATGGAAGGGCCTTCCTCCCCCTCCTCCTCGAGAACAACACAGCAATCCATATCCTCGTCCTCTAGGACAAACTCCTCATCGCTGCAAGTGCTTCTTCTTCGTCTCATTCATAAATAATGTTGGCCTGCTTGAAAGTCTGCTCAAGATGAGGTATCGACTGATCCAAAGGGTAATAGGGACCGCGCCAAGGTGGCGACTAGTCGTTGAATTCCTACCAAGTGTACTCATACCCCAGACCGAAAGTAGTACCATGTTTCTTGAGATTTATGGGCTTCGTGATCCCTTGGAGGTTCTTAACGATCCCTTTGCCTGGCTCATATCCTCTCCAGTTCAGGATGCTCTCAATCTTGCTATCCCACCACTTGTCCTTGTCGATAGCATTGACCCGCTCAATGTGGTGGTAAGTTCCCCCGCCTATCTTCCTTTTTCCGTCAATCACCGGAATATTTTGACGACTATAAATGGGGTTGCTAGCGTCACCATGAATAATTACCTCTTGGTGGTTCCACTCGAATTTTACCGCCTAATGTAGCGTTGACGCTACGGTCCCAGCAACATGAATCTAGGGTCGTCCCAACAATAGGTTGAGGAGGCTGGCACATATATCACCTGGAAATCCACTTCGAACCAAGTCGGTCCCATCTACAGACATAGACTGATCTCCCCCATGGTGTACCTCTGAGAACCGTCAAAGGCTTTCACATTGATCGCTTCATCCCTTATCTCATGTAGCCCTTTACCCAATTTCTTGAGTGTTATCAACGGACATATGTTAAGACTGGAACCTCCATCAATCAAGATCCTTGTGATGAAATGATCTTCGCATTGAACGGTGATGTGCAGCGCTTTGTTGTGTCCCAATCCTTCAGGTGGTAGCTCGTCCTCATAAAAAGTGATTTTGTGACTTTCCAATACCTGGCCTAACATATTGGCCATTTCCCCGCTAGTGATGTTGTTTGGCACATATGCTTCACTCAACACTTTCAACAAAGCATTTCTGTGTGTTTCAGAATTCGATAGCAAAGAGAGGATGGATATCTGTGCCGGTGTCTTGTTCAGCTGGTCGATGACTGAATACTCCTTATCCTATACCTTTCTCCAGAGGTCATCGGGACCTGTTTCGATAAGGGGAGGCCGGTTGGCAGCCTGCTTTCTTGATTCGGCCAGATGCTCAGGGGTGTAGACCCTACCAGTTCTTGTCATACCCTATGCTGCGACAGCCTCCTCAGACCTGACCTTGCCTTTCCTTCTCGCCTCGGTTGTATAGTACCAAGGGATAACGTTTGAATATAAGGTGGCATGGTTGACATTTCCACCGGAATTGGTGTGGCCATCCTTACTTCAAACGAAATGTGTGTTCAGGGTGGCAAGATTGCGACCTTGAATGGTGCCGGTGCATTTGCTAGAGATACAAACTCAACTTCAATTGGCACTGGTGGCATTGCTTCAAACTCAAGTGGTATAGACATATTCATCTCAGCATCCTCAGATGGTTGAATTTGGACTATGATCGGTTTGAGAGTGAATGCAGGTTTCTTTGGGTCATCGCCTTCTGCGATCAACCCGATTGATCCCTCGGGATCCCAATCATCTTCTATTTCAATCATATGGATACCTCTACCCTTATGGTCTGGCAAAGGATTGTTGCTTACGTTTGGAGCGGGGACTTTTGCCACAATAATCTTGTTGTCAATGAGAGCCTGTATTTTGTCCTTCAGAGAGCGGCATTCTTCGATGGTGTGTCCTTTCATGTCAGAATGGTATGCACAGGATTTGTTTGGGTTAAACCACAGAGAAGGGTTCTAAGGTGGCAGCAGGGGTAGGTGTGACGTAACCAGCAGCTTGGAGCTTCTCATACAGCTGGTCAATGGGCTCGGCTATGGCGGTGTATTGCTTTGGAGGGCGGCGATAAAAATTGGGACGAGGTCTAGGGAAGTTTTGGCGTGCAGTGGGTGATTGGTAATGGGATGGCTAGGAATTATAAGTGTGGTAGACAGGAGTTGATTGTGAGTATCTGGGAGAAGCAGTTTGATATGTGGGTGGTGGAGATTGGTAGGTGGGCGGTAGAGCTTGGTAGGAAGGTGGTGGAGCTTGGTAGTTCGGTGAGGGTGCTAGGTATTTTGGTGAGGGTGCTTGGTAATTCGGGGTTGGCTGGTATGTGAGTGGAGGTGTTGGATAAGTTTGGTATCTGAGTGGGGACTTGGCTCTTTGTGCAACCATTACAGCTCCCACGTCTCTCTTCTTAGACACACCACCGGACTGTAAAGCCTTGTTAGTGGCTTGCAAGGCTTCAAAAATTGTAACCATACTGCTTTTAATACCTTCTTCAATCCTCTCACCCAATTTGATGATGTCGGAGAACTTGTGGCCTTCAACCATCATCAACCGTTCATAATACTGCGGGTCCTAAGCCCGGATAAAGAACTTGTTCATCTACTCTTCCTCTAGAGCATGTCCGACTTTAGCGGCTTCGGACCTCCAGCGAGTAGCATACTCGCGAAAGGTTTCTGTGGGTTTCTTCTAATTTTGAATGTAGAACACATCTGGTGCGTTCTCTATGTTGAATCTAAACCTGTCCATAAAGTCAGACGTCATGCTTACCCAGTTTGACCATTTTTTGGGGTCTTGGCTGATGTACCAAGACAGTGCGTCTCCCTTCAAACTCCTCATGAACATATTCATGTGGATTCTTTCATCCTTCCCAACTCCAACCAACTTGTCGCAGTAGGTCCTCAGATGGACTCTCGGATCACCAGTACCGTCAAACATTTCGAACTTTGGAAGTTTGTACCCCTCGGGCAGTTCGACATCAGGTTGTATACAAAGGTCTTCATAATTCAACCCTTCAATTCCCTTGGTTCGTTCAACACCCTAGACTCGGTTGGTCAGTTTCTTAAGCTCCTCGGCCAGGTTCTTGATAAGTAAGTCCTTTCCATCAGACTCGGATACCTGTGAGATAGGCGAAGTAGAGTGGGTCACGGTTTCCACATAGATGGGATTGTTATAGGTGTGTAAATGGTCCTTTGTGGGGTTTTGAGGTTCTGGGATGATTAGTGGAGTGTTATTTGAGGTGTGGCAAGCATTGCATTGCGTCGGGAGAGTTTGGTTCTTTGGGGGAGTGGCGTGATGGTGAGGTGCGGGATGATTTTGCTGACTTGGGATATTTTGTGGAGGTGTGGGGTTTTGAGAATTTGGAAGGTCGACGTCGGGGACGTTGAGGGAAAATGACAGGTTGGCCAAATTCCACACTTGATCGAGTTCTTACTGAAACTTCAGCAATTTCTGTTCAAGTGGTGACATGTTCTCATGCAGAACCGGAATACCTCGGCCATCAGTGGCCTCTACCCGTTCAATCATATTCTCCTTTCTGGTGCCGTTGGACTCTTCCATATTACTTTTGCCTTTGTCTTTGTCCTTAGGAGGACTAGGAGGAGGAGTAGGTGGAGGGCCATTGGATCTTGTGCGATAGGCTGATGATGCCAGAATGCACAAACTAACCTTTGGGGAGGGGAATAATAAAGAAAAAAATAAATAAAAACAAATAGGTAATCAAGTCAGTGAGGATTATGAAAAAGAATATAACGGTATTTAAACACATAATGCGAAAATGTTAATCGCATCCTAAGTTGGGAACCTCTTTGTGCCCGAAGTAGGCCTAGCGAACAAATTGATTTGGAGAACTTAAAATGCTAAATGGCTCATTTTATTGATAAGAAAAATAGACAAATCCCAAAATGATAGACGAAAAATAAAAGTCACTAATGGCCATTGGCCCTATTACATTGATAGAGAAAAATAAAGACACTCCTATCTACTTGGTCCTAGAAGGACCTTCCCCAGACTCGGCATTCTTGCTTTCCTCGTATAGTTTTCCCATCTCGCGAAGTCCCAGCAACAGGTAGGTTCTGGCTAGATATCCTCCTTCATCTCCCTCAGCCTTTTGACAATTCTCGACTTTTTTGATGAACTTCTCTTCCAGCTCGACTATACCTCGTTCCAAGTACCCCAGCCTCTTGTTGGCGCTGATAGCCATGTCCTTCCATTCCTCGATCAATTTCTTGTTGGACTCATGTATCTTGTGTTGATCATCCTCACATTCCCTGATCCTTTTGCGCAGTTGGTTGTATTCAACTTGTGCCTCGGCCCTTTCATCTATAACCCTGTGACCTCGGATGTACCCCGGCTTGCTCTGATCACCTAGATACTCTTCTAACCAACCAAGATAGAAAGGGGTACAACCGGCATGATACTTGTATGGCTCGATGAAGTCTTTCTCAAGTATAATCTTGCAGTCCACAGGTGTTGATCTTGGCACTTGTGAGGACTGTCATCATTTTGAAAGTCGGCTCGAAGATGGCTCATCTTCTCGACCCTAGGTATGACTTTCTTCCTACCTGCTTGCCTCATAACTCGAAGAGGGACGTAAGGGTATGTCCCCCTTAGACCAATCAGTATCAGAAATGATGTGTCTCGGGATCGAATGATGAACTCATCCGTCAGAAACCACTCAAACATCCATTGAACCTGTTCTTCAGTCAAGTTACCAAAAAGCTCAACCCATCCCTCGGTATTTTCAGGCTGAGCGAACATGTCGGGGATACAATTCATTCACTTTGGGTGATGGAAAGCGATGTGGTCATCCCACATTCTGCGGTGAATTTCTTGTCGGTATTCGCCTCTTTGGAGATGTTCCATGAGCCAATGTTGAAGTAATAAATTACAACCTTCAAAATGCTTTGCTCCTTGTTTACACCTTTCCAAGGACCGATATATGTCTGCAATGATCATGGGCACAATGCTGAAGTCTTGCCCATCTACCCCTTCCATTATGGTCTTAGTTACTATGGCCAGCATGATATGGATCTTTCCTTCTTCATCGGGAACACAATCAAACCCAAAAAGCAAACCATAAACACGAACACTTGGAGATGGATGTGTCCCAGAGAGGTGATAACAAACTCGTCATGGAAGGTACGGTATGATTTTCTGTGGCCATACTTTCGTACAAGTAGTCAAAAGTAATGTACGAATCCTTCAAACATACCAATTCTGCATCCTTTTTCAGGCCCATCATTTTGAGGAAACCTTTGTATGTGCGATTCTCAGGCATCAACAACCCTGGAGTTTCCCATACTAGGTTAGCCAACCCTCATATCTCTTCTATCAAAGGCATCATTTCGATGTTCCCAAAGCGGAACACGGACCTTTCACGATCCTAGAACAGGGTAGCAGCCTCTATTATCATTTTGTTAGGCTGGATTTCTAGGAGAGATGGTAAGTTACCTAAGTGTTTCTTGACGATAACTTTGTCGCTAGAGTGCAGATCCTCACACCAACTCAACAATCTTGAGTAGATATTGGAGATCATGTCAGATCTGGGGACTTTGTGCCTCATTTTTTTGCAAAGCAAATAAGGTTAGGCCATTACCCCCACTAGACTCGACTATTTAACGTCAATAATTAGCAGGAAGCATTTAGTTCTCCAAATAAATGCACAGAACGTGACGGCGTCCGTTTAGGTTTAGGGAAACCCGGTGGAGTTTTGAATAAGGCTTTCTTAAAAGCTATCGTGCGGACGACACTTTAGCTCGACTAATTTTAACCATGATGCATGCAACAGTGCAACAAAGTAAGGTTTCTATGGGATTTTAGACCGATACCCTTGAGCGGACAACTCAAGGGGGAAAGGCACGGAGCCGTCGACTGCACCGTTGATCGACTAGTTTTACCGCAAATAAGACTTTCCGAATTTAGTGGGTAATAATATAAGAAGAGCGCAACCACTCATCAAGTGTTGCTATAGTATTTTGTTTGGCACTAGTGGAGTATGAATGTTGAGCATGATTATGCAATAATAAGTATTAAAACAAGTTGTCACGTATTTGCACGCTAAAGAAAGCGGTAAAAACAACAGTAATGATTTAAAGCAGTTACAAAAGAAAACAAAGAGACATGTCCGTTTCGTCTTTGAGGAAAAGTAAATACCTGAAGTAAACAATTAATTGCATGTAAAGGAAAGGGGAAAGGTTGCAAGTATTTAAATAAAAATAAAGGCACAAATTCACGAAACAATTTGAAATGGTAAAAGCCTGGATATCCCCAGCAAAGTCGCCATGGTGTCGCGCCCCCCTTTTTCCCCAAGCGCTCCTTTCGGGGCCGGTTGAAAGGGTTTATGACATTGGTTGAGACAACTCGTTCCTTTTGGGAAAGGGGATTGCATATTTTGAAGAGTCGCCACCTAACGATTTTAACGGTGCGTTAGAAAACCTAAGGGGTTCAATTACAACTATGTTACTAACCAGAGATTGGGTAAGGGCTTGAAATTATCCTAAGGGGAAGGTGTTAGGCACCCCTCAGGATCCACAAGTGTGGTTCCCGGCCAAATGGTTTCTGTGAATTTGTACGGCTTAACAAACAAACAAATAAAGGCTCGAATAAGAGAGGATTTAAGTCTTAAGCATGCAGATGTTTGAAAATAGTAAAGAAGATTAGATTTTGAAAGGATTACGATCTAAGCATATAAAAGGTATCCTAGGTTTATAATAATATGGATCACATCAATGCAATACCCGGAAATCACTCCTCAAAGAGGGGATACATGTGGTATTAGTGCACCGATCATCATATCCATATTCTACCCTTTCCACCCCGTGAAAGTAACTAAATCGAGTGTTGGTCTCGACCTCTATTGCATGTTGTTACCCGTCCCTTCCTATCATTCCCGGAGGAAATTAGGACTCCTATCCTAAAGGAGGTGCTAGGCATACCCTCAGGTTTTAAAGGTGAAAAAATGCTAAGGCGACATATAATAAACAAGTAGGACTGCAGATAAGGGAAAGCATGGAAAGAAGATAAAGGCTCAAGTATTCCTCCACACACAGTACACATAAACAACATGTCTCATACACAACTAAGGTCCATATTAATTCATAATCCTAAAGCATGGTATCTAGGTGATTTGAAAATGTCAAAGAAACAGGCCTTTTATTTCATAACTCAGAGAGGAAGTCCTAGTCAGTCTTGCCTACTGATATTAGCATGCTGACAGTTGAACACTAATCATAAAGGATAGTTCTGGTTTTGTTTATTTATGGTTGATTACCTAAGACTTGCCTAGGTGTAAAATAACATGCAGTAGTAGTTAGACTAGGTGTTGTTAAGCGAGTATGAATGAAATCCTAAGACATGGTATCTAATGCATAGGTAGGGATGCAGAATAAAGAATCCTAAGCAGGATTTCTAATGCACAATAATTACAGCATTAAGCACGATTTCAGAATATGCAAGAGTGGAAGTTTACTTTAGTATCGTTTAACCTAAACAGGATCTCTAAGTGCGCATAGCAATATGAAACATGATTACAGAAGATACCAATTATTAACATTATTTACCCTGTCACAGAATTTTTCTAAGTGATGAATGACAGTACTGAAACAAGATGCTGAAACAGTGTTCATAAAGCCCAAATAGCATGATTGCATGATATGCTTTGCACATATTGATCCTAAACATGATTCTATTGCGCAAATAAGGAATGTAAACCTAATAGCACGGTTTCGACCCTTTAATATTTATAACATGCACAACTAACCTTTTTCCCTTTGTACTATTCATCCCCAATAGTTGTTAACAAATAGTTATTACAGGCCATTTGTATAAATTACATAACTAGAAATAAGAAAACAAGAAGTTAACTATAGGGAGCCTTCATAATAGGCCCAAATCCACCAGGTCCTCAATGCCAAGTGTTGTTTCACAACCTTTCTCATAATCCGGGTGTGTCAGAGTTCCCTAAAGACCTCAAGGGATCCCAGGCAGTGCTCACACCCAGATTTCATAGCCAAGATAGAGTAAGTGCAGTGTGGAAAAGCCAGCTCTTGTGTGTCAAAGTTCAGAGGGAGATCAAGGGTCCCAAGGCAATGCTCACACAAAAGGGGCAGAACCTAAGGGGGTCTAAGATTATAGTGAGAGTGCTCGACATAGTTTTGAGGAGTTTAAGTAGGAAAACAGTTTTGAAACAATTTTGAAAAAAGAGGAGAGACTTAGTGAAAATAATTTTTTCATAACAAAAGGTTTAACTGATGAAAACAGTTAGAAAGAACACCATTCTCAAAACAAGTTCAGCATCACATAACAGGACCAAGAATAGTCCAACAATCACAAGCAGGGGTATGGAACTTGAGGGACAAATACAGAGCAAGTAAGGGGAAACATGTAGCAGGCAAAAACATATATGAGCACACAATCAGAAACTCCTAAGCGTTTAGGGTATCAGGGGTACAACAAAGTATCGAAGTAGATTAACATATCAATACCAAATAACTAAGACCATGATCAAACTAATGTACCAGTAATAGGCATGGGGATTCACATAAGAAGCAGGTGCTAAGTATACAGAAACATGCTGGTCATTGACAAGTAAAGCATAACTTAACAGGAAGAGGGAATCCAGGATCTTATTTACATGTTGAACAATAGAATAGTAAATAGAAGCAGATTAGAAACACAACAAATTGCAACAGCAATAGAAACATGTTGGCTTGAGGACTAAAATATAAATTAGAACATACCAGTGGAATGCAGAAAGCAGTAACACAAAGTAGAAATAAGAGATGAACAGTAGTTAGCCTTGCCTTGTAGCCGGCTAACTTAGAGTAGTAGAAAGTAGCACAGAAGAGAGAATAGAGAGCAAGTTAGTTGTGAGAGAGAGAGTTGAATAGATTAGTGTTCGTGTGTGTCAGTCTTTGAAAACCAAGAAGAGTGTGTATATATAGTTTTGAAAACTGTGGTAAATAAGGAAAAAAACAAAGTCATGCAGAAATTAAGGGGACTCATAATCAATTAGTATCAGAACAGTATGGGTACTCCTTTAATTAAGGGAGTCAAATTCAAACGGTAAGGACAAGTGACCAGATAAGGAAAGAAACCAATGAGTAACTGGGCATAACAAGTAAAGAAATAAATTCAAACATAATAGGCATGGAGTGATCAACTAGGGCTAGGTTCATAAAGTTTTAATTAAGGAAAAACACATATGAATTAGTTTGACAGCCTAATCGATTATAGAAAATAAGGCAGGAAATAATTTAAAGGTTGGAAATTAGTAAGGAAACCATCATACGAGATGAGTGAGGTATCAATTAAAGGAAATTAATATCAAATTAAAGGAAAGTATCACAAAGGAACGGGCCAATCATAACATAAGCAAGAATAGGGTAAAAGAATCATGGATTCGAATTAACACATAGTAAATGATTGAGGGAATTAACATAATAAACATGTTATGAGTGGAAGAAGCAAAAATCAGACACACTGATGAACAAAATAAGGTCAAATGAAAGAGAATCAGAGATTCGATAATCAGAGAATAGCATTGATTAAGCAGAATAATATAGACTTTCGCGAACAAACAAATAAACAAGTTTCAAGCAGGCGGAACCAAGTCGAAAACCCTAGAGTATCACAAAAATACGTAAATTAATCAAGACATGTTCATGAGAATCAAACATAAGTCGAACAAGCATACAATAAAGACAAACTAAGAATTTAAAGCCAAAAAATTAGGGTTTTCAACATAATAGGTTAGGTTAAGGGAGACCCGAAAGAAAATCGTTTAAACACAGCAAGAATCATAGAGTAACACTTGAAATCAGAAAATCGTTTTGGAGGAAAAAGGTTTTTTCAGAAACCCTAGTTATGAAGATGAAAAGTTATTTTAGAAAAATCGAAAAACCTTTGAGAAACATAAATGAAAGCTCATAATATACATAGATATAGAACAGATCTAAAAGAAATCGGAAAATCTTGAGATTTAGGGTTTCAGAGAACCCAGAAGACAAGAAAAACTTAAAATATCGCCGGCTTTAACCGGAAAAGTCATGGATCTTACTCAAACTGCCGGAGGTGGCCGGAAAAGGCATGAAGGACCATGGGAGGAGTTGAACCGCTCCAGTTTCACCTGAGGACCATCAGAACAGTGTCAAGCCAGCGTGGGGTGAGGCATGGGCTAGGAAATGGTGAGAGGTCATGATTTCCGGCGAGGGAGGTGACCGGAGAAAATGAACAGAGTTCATCGGAGAGGGGGGAAGGTGGAAGGTTCTAGGGAGAACCAGAGATAGATAGAGAGAGGGAGGTAGAGAGACCGGTTGAGAGAGAATGAGAGGGGGGAAATGAGGGGGGGTAGTCATTAGGGGGTTAAATTAGGAAGGGGTTGATCTGGCCGTTTATTTGAAATAATCAACGACTCAGATTGCATAGGCAAATTGGGTCGGGTAGGATAGGGTATTGGGATTGGGTATTGGGCTTGATTAATTGGGTTAGGACTAGGTTTGATTTAGGCTAGGATTTAAATAAAGATGGATATTTGTTAAATACCCTTTAAAATTAGATAAAGTAATTTAATAAAAATAGATAGTAATTATATAAAAAATAAAATTAAGACTAAATAGGTGAAATTAAGGTAATTAACTATTATTTAAAATATAAAAATCGCTAATTATAGGATTAAATAGTATAGAGTATACAATTAGGCTATAATTGCAAAACTTACTGCAATTATAGCTAAATAATGCCAAATTGGCTAATTTATGAAATAATCAAATACTAATAAGATAAAAAAAAATGATATATTGAGCTGGAAAATATTTTTGAAATTATTTATAATACAATTTATGAATAATTATTGAATATAAAAATACTGAATAAATTGGAAAAGAATTTAATAAAAATATGAAACATTATGGAAAAATACCAGTTATTATAAAGAGTGATTTTGAAGGTATATATGCCAATTTTAAAATAGTTTGAGGAAAAATTGGGTATCAACAAGAGGCTCCATCAATGTATAGAATCCATAGGTCGTGTATCTTGGGGGAAGTACTGGCGGCTTCCCTTTCGACTTCGGGCATTATTTTTGTGCTAAAGTTGACGACGGATTCGGCAAGTACTTGCGACCTTATTGTTGTTCGCGGCTGATGGGTTATACCGTGCTCGCTCAATTCTATGGCCCATTTGGCCAACCTACCCGACAACTCGGGTTTGTGCAGGATACTCCTTAGAGGAAGGGTCGTGACCACTGAGATGGGGTGACACTGGAAATAAGGTCTAAACTTTCGTGAAGCTACGACCAAATCTAGGGCTAGATTCTCGAGGTGGGGGTACCTCGTTTCAGCATCGACCAAAATCTTGCTAATACAGTAGATTGGGGATTAAGTACCTTTATTTTTTCTAGAACTAGGACTGCACTTACTGCAATGTCGGAAACGGCCAGGTAGATAAGGAGGCGTTCTCCGAGTTCCGCCTTAGCAAGCAGCGGGGGCGAAGACAAGTTTGCATTTATCTCCTTTACGGCGTCAATGCACTTAGAATTCTATTGGAGTCTGTTATCTTTTTTGAGTACGCCAAAAAATTTGTGGTATCTATCAGAGGATCGTGAGATAAACCTCGATAGGGCAGCTATGCGGCCGGTCATCTTCTGCACCTGCTTCTTACTGGTCAAGTTCTCTGGTATTCCCTCTATAGCCTTGATTTGGTCGGGGTTGATCTCGATGCCTCGTTGCGATACTAAGAAGTCGAGGAACTTTCCTGAGGTTAACATCGAAGGCGCATTTCTCAAGGTTCAGTTTCATGTTGTATTGCCTCAGTATGTCGAAGGATTCCCTCAAATGGTCGATGTGGTCTTCCTTTCTTTTCGACTTAACCAACATGTCATCTATGTATACTTCCATGGTTCTGCCGAGCTGCTCTTTGAACATTTTGGTTACCAGCCTCTAGTATGTCGCCCCTACGTTTTTCAACCCGAACGACATTACCCTGTAGCAGTACGTCCCTTGGTGGGTGATGAAAGTAGTTTTTTTCTGGTTATCTTCCTCTATGAGGATCTGGTTGTAACCTGAATAGGCGTCTAGAAAACTTAATAGCTCCTGCCAGGTTGTTGCATCAATGAGCTAGTCAATATAAGGCAGTGGGCGTGAGTCCTTCAGGCATGCTTTGTTCAAATTTGTAAATTCTACGCACATCCGCCATTTCCCATTTTTCTTTTTTACCATGACCACGTTGGCGACCCATTGGGGATATTTCTTTGATAGAGCCATTTTCAAGAAATTTTTCCACCTCTTCGCGGACATAATCGTTTATTGCGACATTAACTTTCTTCAAACTTGCCGCACTGGGGGTAACATGGGACGACATTCAATTTATGTGTTGCTATTTCTTTCGGGATGCCCGGCATAGCTTCATGAGAAAAAGCAAATTAGTCCGCATTGTTAGCTAAAAATTGACAAAATTTACCTAGGTTTTGGAGTTTGTGGCCGATGTACGTCTTTTTGCCGTGATCGCTTTCGTCGAGTTGCATGGGGTCGAGGTCTTCCACAGTTGACCCTGTAGCCTCCATGACTTCAAGGTCCTTGATGACGTCTTTCCCTTTGTCGCCCTCCGACCTCGACCTTGTTAATTGCTATGCTTTTGCGTCTCCCTTTAACTGCTGAGTGTATGCGCAGTTTTGGGCGATGCAGTAGCATTCTTAGGCCATGCGTTGCTCACTACGGATGCTGAATACTCCCCACGGGGTGGGAAACTTGACTACCTGATATAATCTGGAGGGGATGGCTCTCATGGCGTGTATCCAAGGCCGCCCATTGATGGTGTTGTACATCGTGTCTTGATCCATAATGTGGAACGTAGTTTCCAAAGTGATGCCATAGGCCCGAACGAGTAGCGTGATTTCTCCGGATGTCCGCTCAACTGCATTGCTAAAACCTGTTAGTGTGATGCAGCGTGGCATTATCCTATCTTCGATCCTTATTTGTGCGAGGACTCGAGGGTGGGTAATGGACGCGCCGCTTCCATCGTCAAACATAATACGTTTTACATCAGTATCTGAAATGCATAAAGTAATGACAAGGGCGTCATAGTGAGGAAAGGTCAAACTGTGGGTGTCCGACTCATCGAAGATGATTATTTCTTCGAGGTCGTCATACCGTTCATGGGTGATTGATCGTTTCAGCTTATGGGTGGTTGTGAACTTCACGTTGTTGATCGATGCATTGTCGCCTCCTCCGATGATCATTTGGATGGTGCGGGCTGGGAAGGGTGGCTTTGGCGGACCTTGATGTTGTTCGTGTCGTCGAGCGAAGTTTTCCATTCCTTGGTTGCTCATTAGTTCTTTCAAATGACCTTGGGAGAGCATGTTTATGACCTCTTTCCTTAGAGCGATGCAGTCCTTGGTCTTGTGACCTCATTCCTGGTGGAATTCGCATAGGGCGTTTGACTTTATGGTGTTTGGGTTGGATTGTATATTTTGTGGCCATTTCTCCTTCGGGCCCAACTTCTCCAGGGCGTAGACTATTTCTGAAGGGAAAACACAGAAATTGTGAGCAGATAGTAATAGAGGCATACCTCTTTCGTTTCAGTGATTCCCTGTATGTGGCCTGGATGGGACGTCACCATGACCGGGGGGGAGGGGAGGGGTGGTATGACGGCAGTTCTGACATATGACTAGTGTTTTTCACGATTGGGGTGTGTGCCTGTATGATCTCTTATGTTATCATCTCTGCGGTCTTTCCTTGACTCCGTTTGGACTGAGGTCAACCGTTGGGTTGATCCGTTGAGGTCGTCCTCGTCAGCTCTTACCTCGGCACAGTAGGCGTTATGTATCTCGTCCCAGGTGGTAGGGGTTATTTCATGAGTCGGCGTAACAATTTTCTTGTTGCCCGCAAACCACCCCTGTTTAGACCATTTTGGAAAGCTTCCACTGTTATTCCCTACGATACATTTGGAAGAGTCATTCTCACACGATTGAATCGGGAGAGGAAATCTCTGACTCCCTCACAGGGTGACTGTTTAATGGCAGTTATGTCGTTTACCCTTTACTCTGCTTTCTTAGCCCTGGCATGGGCGTTGACGAACTTGTCTGCCATTTCCTCAAATGTTTCTATGGACTGCGCGGGTAATTATAACCACGTCAGTGCTCCCTCAGTTAAGGTTTCACCGAATTTTTTCAGCAATATGGATGACACTTGTTCTTTGGTGAGGTCGTTGCCTTTCACTGCTGTGACATAGTGGGTCACATGATCCTCAGGATCTGTCGCACCGTCATATATCTTCAAGTACGACGGCATTTTGAATGTTTTAGGCATGGCCTGTGGTGCGTCCTCGTCACTATATGGTTGCTCCACGAACCGGTCGGCGTCCCATTTTGGTAAAAGCTTTGGGGCGCCCGGTATTTTGCATAACCTTTCTTGGCGCTCCTTTATTTGGTCGCGGAGCGCTTTGTTCTCGTTCTCCATCTCCTCCATCATTAACGGTGTGAGTTATACCTATTACAGGTGGAGGGTCATGCTGCTCATCAGTCACTGATGTGATGCCAACCTATACATCCTTCCTGCTCGTCCTTTGGAAGGGTTTGTCGAGTATGCTAGTTAGTGTACTCGTTAACCATGCTTCTAGTAGCTTTTTCACTGTTGGTGGTGCCTCTTCCCCTGTGGAAGCGGAGGCACCTTTTCCATGTGAGTTCGTGACGCTGCAATGAGGGAGGGGTGAACCACTTCGTCTAGGAGAAGCGTTTGGTATCATATTCTCCTCGTTTGTTCCAGTGACCTCATTGATGGTGTTTAGGAGGTTAGCAGTAAGGTCGTCTATGACTTTCAATCTTTCCTCTCCGTTACCCGTTATGTTAGACTGTGCACGCAGGAAAAACAAGATTTTGTGTTGTTGTTTTTATTTTTTAGATCTAGAAAAATTAAGACTTTGACTAGGAAGTCCCCACAGACGGCGCCAAGTTATTTGACCAAATAATAGATTAATCCTTGGTTAAACTAATTAATAATTTATCAAGATGGGACAATCCTAGTTAGAGCTAATAATTCTAGATTTATAATGAATAATGTGAACAACCGTATACTCAAAATGAGATATGGACAATAAATGTGACCAGAAGTTATATGGTGTAAAGAGAGCAAGTAATAAATAACATTAAATGACAGTAAATATAAATAGAGGGGAACATTCACCCAATATTAAAGAGGGTGGAGGATTTCTTCCTCTGACAATGATGAATGACACGGGTAAGATAGAATATCATGCACTTTCTTGGATCTGATGGAAATAACAATAGAATAGTTCACAAAAAGGATGAATCTAGCAAAAAGTGGTTTTTTGTATTTTCTCTGAGAGCTTATCATTTTACAAGTTTTTTTATCATATGAGATATTACATGCCTTTTTATTTCTCCTTTCTTTATATTTTTATATGGGATATTCCCAAAGAACCCTAAAGTACAAACAAAAAGAATATTCGGTGTAGATCCCAATAGAAAACTAGCCGTTATTTCTAACTCTACTGCTCGACCTCGGCCACGACCGGTTGTCGAGTTGTTCGACTCATGAAGTTATTGATCGACCACGCCACTCTTAACGATTTCCAAGTCACTCTTCTCATCCAATTCTGCACGACTTAGTCCTCAATCCTATTTTGACCCCTACATTAGAAGTAGTCACTAATGCTTGCATTTGAGTAGGTTGTCTGCATCACACCTTTTGAAGTACAGATATTCTCTAGATCATGATTGCGCGGAATGCATTGTGTACCAAATTGCCTTTTTATTTATTTATAGTGTTTCATTTGTTTGAAATATTCTTCAAAGACGAAGACTTTAATTTATACTAATAGTTTGTTAATTGTTAGATCGTTGGAAGAGCTTCAAAAAACTAAAAACACTATAAGAGTCAAGCAATTAAATCCAAGTAAGCATTAATGTTAACGCTATTTATTTGTTTTAAAAACTTGATGTAGTAAATGCTGGGAAAAGTTCGAGTTTCGGTGGGGAAGGAGGCTGGTCGTTTGTACTTGCAGCTTGTTTGGATGATCGTTACTTATTGTATTGTATTATTAAGTTAATTATAATATTTATTCTGATTTTTACTTAAATTTTATTATATTATATCATTACATAATGATAAAAAATTGTCACTTCATATAACGACTGATTTGGTGTAATCGCGTCGTTTTCTTGTTTTTTTCTCTTATCTTACCTTCCTTATAAGTGTTTTAAAAGGTGTGGGCGTAAGCCGATGCGTTTTACATATGCCTCATCGAGGCGTAAGCCCCGAGGCACGGGGCGTAAACCCCATAGGTATTTAACTTTTAATATTTTATAAAATAATATAATTACCGTAAATATTTATAAATAGGTAAAATTGCATTATAAATGAAAAACTATAAATATGTGAAATATATATATATATATATATATATATATATATATATATATATATATATATATATATATATATAGAGAGAGAGAGAGAGAGAGATATGTGCTTCATCCCACAAAACTGGTCAAAAAAATCCATTATACGCTACTTAGAAGCTCAAGTAATTTGAGTCGAAAAGAATAAAATTTTCTACGTGGAGGAACAAAAAAGATGACTAATTTGCAATTTGAACTTTAAACTTGCTGCTATGAAAGAGAATGAAATTCTCTTTGTATTTGTAATTTTTTTTTTTGAATATTCATTGCTTTTGGGAGATATTAGCAGACTAGCGGACAAGATAAATAATTGAATATTCGTTGCTTTTGATTAATTACCAAGTTGAATTTCGGGAATTTTGGGTATTATATGAAGGGCTTATTCAACAAATTTTGTTTTAATTTGAAAAAATCTCTAGGGCTTACGCCTCACTAAAAAAACGCGCCCTGAACGCCGGTCGTATGCCCCAAATTGCTGGGTATACGCCTCTTTATACTTTCGCCCCATACCATCGCCCTTGGGCGTTTTTGGTGCGCCTCGCCCCGAAAACGTCTTTTGAAACATTATTCCTTATTCTATTAGATAATCTTATTTTATTCTTTACCTTACTTTTTATATGATAATTCTACCTCATACCTTACTTTTTCTTCTTCTAATATTGTAAGTTTATTCTCTATATTGTCAGTGCATAACACCATAAAACGACTACAAACAATATAATTTATCCAAATATTACGTCAAAATAGCACGTGCTAGCCAATTTCGTACTGACAATTCAAAAATAGTCAGCGTTCGCAAAGTTATTGAAAGATAACCACTATTTTCTACAACACGAAAACTTCTAGCATAATATACTAGAGATTGTTGCACCTGTATATGAACTTCCAGCATATTATGTTGGAACTCCAATACACGGAAAGTTCCAGCATAAAATACTAGAGATTGGAGCACTTGTGTTTGAACTTCCAGCATTTTATGTTGGACCAGTATATTATGCTGGACTCCAGTATATTGTGCTGGAACTCCAGTATATATTATCTTGGAACTCCAGTATATTATACCGGAGAAGTATATTATCTTGGAAGTCCAGTATATTATATTGAAACTCCAGTATATTATGTTGGAATATTTTCCGAATTTTGAACAGTGTTTTAATTCAGATTTATCTTTACATGAAAAATGACAAAAAATTTTAATTATTTTTAAAATTGTGACTAATTTGTAATTACCATTTATAAATTTAACTATTTTAAAATTTCACCCAAATATTAGATATAGCGAAACGATTGAGTACAATACACTAAAACACTACTGTTACAGTTTAATTTTGTGCAATTCAAGAGAGAATAAACATTTGTCTCGTCCACTTGAAATTTTTTATTGACACGGTGGACTAAAAAAGAGTAAGCATTTTCTTGAAATGTGTATCTTCTAAAACTTTTTGAAAAATTTATAGTAGCATAAATTACTAGTGATGATTTTCTTTTTCGTCTTGTAATTTGAAATATGTAAGCTATTTGTTTTACGAAAAAATTTTAAGTGTCACATTTAATTATTTTCTGTTTTAGCTTGCGTTTTATTTACTCAGTTAGATGTGTAAGACTTTCATTGTATAAGACGTTTAAGTGGGAGAAATTCAAAAATAGTCAAATTTACAAGTGATCATTCAAAAATAATCACACTTTTAAAAGTAATCAAAATTTAGTCATTTTTTATGTAAAGATAAATTTGAACAAAAACATTGTTCAAAATCCGGAAAATAGTCTAGTATATTATACTTGAGTTCCAGCATAAGCAGATGCGAACCTAGGATTTAAAGGTGGCGGGTGCCAAAATCTCCTTTAATGTACACCTTATAATAACTACTAATATATAGTTTGTTCGAAACGTTTATCCGGTTCATTGTTTTAGTTAGAAGTGTACATGGACCGGATTGGTTCGATTTTTATCAAAATTCAACCAAACCCATTATATCGGTTTGGATTGGTTCGATTTAGTCGGATTTTTCGGATTTTTGTTACTTAAATATTATTTCAATCTTACTTTATTAAATTTTTGATAAGTAAATATATGTTTAGTAAAGATTTTAAAAGTTGGCAACATAGTATCTATTAAAATATTCTTACGAGAGAATTTACTTAGTAACACATGATAGTTATCTTTTTAGTCGTCTAACAATAATTTTCTTGCGGATGTACACTTTTAAGGTTAATTGAATTTAGTAATTAAACATAAAAATCAATACGATGCCTAAATAATAATAATCACTTTGAATTCGAAATAGAAATTTAATAGATCTTGACATAAGAATATGGAATAACAAAGAGATTGACGCATTTCAGTAACAATTGATAAGAAAGTGGTCATACAACCCATTATTTAAGGTTAATAAATATGGTGCACTTCATATTCTATTAAATATTATGTCACGTAAGAGAATCTCAAATATTTCTAGACATTTTTAAAGAAAATTCTATATAAAATTTTAAATATATATATATATATATATATATATATATAAATAGTATATTTATGTCGGTTTGGTTCGAGTTTTTTTTACACAATACCAAATCAAATCAAATCAAACCAAACCTAGTCGTATTTTTAATTGGTTTGGTTTGACTTTTCGGTTTGGTACGGTTTTCCGGTTCAGTTTGTACACCCCTAATTTTAGTTTGTTGGGGCAATTTAATAAGCACTTTATTTGCAAATATAAAAACTACATCAATTTCCAGACCCTACTTATGGAATTTCATTAGGGTATATATGTTATTATTATTGTACGAAAATTACATCTCAGACATTAAGAAGCAAATATAATTAGCATTTTAAAGAATGAATCACACTTTTATTATTAATAATACAAGTAAAATCAATATTTTTACTAGGGAACTAGATTTTTTTGTATGCTAATTTGCATAAGTAAAATAAAATCTTTAATAAGGGAACTCCCCATATCAGAAATAAGAAAATAAAAAAAACATCTTCAATAGATAAATTATACCCCATACGTAATGCAGAATTAGATGAAGTACAAGATCTCAAAACTTAAAATCATAAATCTAATGCTTGCGAAATATTCGTCATTATTTAATACTAAGGAGATTTAAATTGTATTTAACAATCATAGAATAATACAAACTTTTATGTTATAATAAAAAAAGAGTAATTTTGATCTCAATCTAAACATGAAGACCCAAGTTTTTTGATTTTGAAAGAAGAAAACTAAAAGATTCGAGATTAAGAGGAATGCCTATATTATGAAAATTTTATTTTGGAGGCTCTTTTTTGAGTGTTCTTGCTAAATATCACAGATAAAGTAATAGAATAGAAAAAAAATACAAAAATAATAAACGACAAATAGGAAATTGAGAGGTTGCCAAAAAGGAAAATGATTGGGACAAAAGAAATAAAAAGCACAACGAAAGGGGAAAGTCAGACAAGGTTCAAGATAAATTCGAACTTGAATTTTACTCGCGAGAAAAGCTTTCAAAAAGGTCTATCAGTCATGGCACACTTGTCTAATTTGCGAATGGGGTGGCAGGATCATATATTTAACCTAGTTAAATTTTTTTTTACATAAATATATGATAATTTTACTAACCGAGGGGGTGTCATACCACCCCTACCCATAAGGGTGGATCCGCCTCTGAGCATAAGTATACTGAAACTCCAACATATTATACTGGAGTTCCAGCATAATATAATAGAGTTCCAACATAATATTATGCTAGAGTATTTTTTGATTTTGAACAGTGTTTTCATTCAGATTTATCTTTACATGAAAAATGGCTAAATTTCGATTACTTTTAAAATTGCAGCTATTTTTGATTGACCACTTATAAATCTGGCTATTTTAATTTCTCCCCAGTATCTACTATCTACGAATGAATCACATTATAAGAGGCTTTAGAGTAATAAGTACTATTTTTTCAAACTTCAAATACTATTATACAACCCGTCCTCATTTGTCCAGTGACAAAACTAATATTCCGATGAGCTCTAGTCTAGATTATGCCGGACTGAAGGATAACAGAGTATATACTCCAACCTTGAGATGAATTTAGATAACTAATGACTGAGCTGAATGTCGTAATACACAGACCTCGTAAATTTACCTTTAGTAAACCCCGCCTCAATTTAATCCCGCGATATTGACAGCATCAAAGCTGCTGCCATTAGACCTTAAGTTGGGTAAAAGGATAACTGGAATAGTGGCCCTTGTCCTAAAGTTGGGTGATGCATGTAGAGTTACATATCTAGTTCTGAACTGGAATGATATCGCTCAGGCTTTGTCACAGAAGACTTTATGCAACACCAAAATTTACCTATGCTGAATGGGGAGACTTTTTGGATGTGACGAAAAGAAACTATCATTTAATGCAGGAATCCCAACATTTTCCCCTGCAAAATATGCTCGAAATCAACTCCCAATTAAAGGAGTTGGTAAAGAATGGTCAGTTGGAAACTGCACGCCACATGTTTGACAAAATGACTCAGAGGGATGAGGTCTCTTGGACCAACATGATTTCTGGCTATGTCAATGCCTCTAGTTCATTACAGGCGTTGTCTTTATTCTCAGAAATGCTGCGTGATCCGATTCTCAAAATGGACCCTTTTGCTCTTAGCCTCGCCGTGAAGGCATGTGGGCTTAGTATGAATTTGAGGTGTGGTCAGTTATTACATGGGTATTCGATAAAAGCTGATTTTGTTAGTTCTGTTTTTGTGGGCAGTTCACTTGTTGACATGTACATGAAAGCTGGTAAAGTGATGGAGGGTTGCAGATTTTTTGATGAAATGCCTCTTAGGAATGTAGTTTCTTGGACAACTGTTATAACCGGGCTTGTACGTGCAGGTTACAATGAGGAAGGGTTGGTGTACTTTTCTGAAATGTGGAGGGACGGCGTAGAGTGTGATTCGTATGCTTATGCTATTGTGTTAAAAGCGTGTGCTGATATTGGGTGTCTGAATTACGGGAGGGAAATGCATACTAGGATAGTGAAGAAAGGCTTGGATATTAGCTCTTATGTGGCTAATAGTCTTGCTACAATGTACAATAAATGTGGGAAAATAAATTACGGTATGTGCTTGTTTGAAAGAATGAAGTTGCAAGATGTTGTCTCGTGGACTACAGTAATCACGACATATGTTCAAATAGGTCAAGACCAGTATGGCATACAAGCATTCTTGAGAATGAAAGAATCGAGTGTGACTCCTAATGCGTATACATTTGCAGCAGTTGTTGCTGCTTGTGCAAATCTTGCAAGAC
The DNA here is from genome assembly GCA_005239505.1 of Nicotiana paniculata. Classification (NCBI taxonomy): domain Eukaryota; kingdom Viridiplantae; phylum Streptophyta; class Magnoliopsida; order Solanales; family Solanaceae; genus Nicotiana; species Nicotiana paniculata. The sequence goes on along the minus strand of ML349307.1, from coordinate 67,411 downwards.
TAGACTGGGGCGTACAACTGCATGCAAATGTTGTACGTGTAGGTTTTCTTGATTCTCTGTCTGTGTCGAATTCAGTTGTCACAATGTATTCCAAATGTGGACAGTTGGGTTTGGCGTCACTTATATTTCATGAAATGAGTAGAAAGGACATTGTTTCTTGGAGCACTATAATTGCTGGATATGCTCAGGGTGGTTGCGGTGAGGAAGCTTTCAAGCTGCTATCATGGATGAGAAAGGAAGGACCAAAGCCAACAGAATTTGCTCTTGCTAGTGTACTTAGTGCATGTGGTAGTATGGCAATCCTTGACCAGGGTAAGCAACTTCATGCTCATGTTCTTATCATTGGATTAGATCATACACCGTTAGTATTGAGTGCTTTGATCAACATGTATTCAAAATGTGGAAGTATAGCAGAAGCCTCAAAGATATTTAATTCATCACAAGATATTGACGTTGTATCTTGGACAGCCATGATTAATGGGTATGCTGAACATGGATACAGCCGAGATGCTATAAGTTTATTTGAAAAAGTTCTTTTTGCTGGTCTAAGACCAGATTCTGTGACCTTTATTGGTGTACTAAGCGCATGTAGTCATGCTGGCCTTGTTGATCTAGGTTTTCACTATTTCAAATTGATGAAAGAGGAGTACAAAATAAGTTTGTCAAAGGAACATTATGGTTGTATGATTGATCTTCTCTGTCGCGCTGGACGAATAATTGATGCTGAGAACATGATCAAGAATATGCCATTTGAAAAGGATGATGTTGTTTGGTCAACCTTGCTTAGAGGCTGTAGGCTACATGGTGATGTTGAATGTGGAAGGCGTGCGGCTGAGCAAATTCTTAAACTTGCTCCAAATTGTGCTGTGACTCACACTACTCTGTCAAACATTTATGCATCAAAAGGGAAGTGGGTTGAAGTAGCAGAACTGAGGAAGTTGATGAGATTGAAAGGCGTCATGAAGGAGCCTGGCTGGTCTTGGATTAAGGTCAAGGATCAAGTCTCTGCATTCGTTGCTGGAGACAAAAGACATCCACAGAATGAAGATATTTATGATATTCTGGATCTTATATCCTCAAAAATGGAATTTTCTCTTCAGAATATTGCTTCTATTTTAGAGTAGCCAAAGCTTGAGACGTTGGTTGAGCTTCTCGAAGCATGAGCATCCTTCAGAGAACAAAAGAGAGAAATTTATTCTTTCATTTTATAATCACGATAATCATCATTGGTATATTAAACTAAAAGATCCATAGCAATATCGTAACAACTAAAAGTGATTTGATTAGCACAGCTCGTGGCTCGTGCTTATTACTGTGAGAATGCAATCTTATATTTTAATTAAAGTGTTGTACAACCCTATTTATATCCAGTAATTACATAATAATAGGTATCTATTTCCCGATGTGGGACACTATACATAACTAAGTACTTAACACTCCCCCTCAAGCTGTACATATAAATCATATGTACCGAGCTTGTTACAGATGTAACTAATACAAGAACCAGTAAGAGACTTAGTGAAAATATCTGCTAGCTAATCATTCGACTTTACAAACTTAGTAACAATATCTCTTGAGAATATTTTTTTCTCTCACAAAGTGACAGTCGATCTCAATGTGTTTAGTCCTTTCATGGAATACCGGATTTGACGCAATATGAAGAGTAGCTTGATTATTACATACCAGTTCCATCTTGCTGATTTCTCTGAACTTCAACTCCTTGAGCAACTGCTTGACCCAAACTAGTTCACACGTTGCCATAGTCATGACCTGTTATTCGGTTCTGGCGCTAGATCGAGCAACTACATTTTGTTTCTTCCTCTCCCAAGAGACAAAATTACCTCCTACTAGAACATAATATCCAGACGTAAAACGTATATCAGAAGGTGATCCTGCCCAATCAGCATCTGTGTACCCAATAATCTGCTCGTGGCCTCGATCCTCGAATAGTAACCTTTGCCTGGAGCTGACTTTATATACTGAAGAATGCGAACAACTGCATCCTAGTTACTATCACAGGGAGAATCCATAAACTGACTTACAATAGTCACCGGAAAAGAAATGTAAGGTCTAGTCATTGTGAGGTAATTCAATTTGCCAACCAACCTCTTATATCTCGAAGGATCTCTAAGAGGCTCCCCCTGTACAGGCAAAAGCTTAGCATTCAGATCCATAGAAATGGTTTACAGGTCTGCAACCCATCATCCCGGTCTCCTCAAGAATGTCTAAGGCATACTTCCGCTGTGAAATAACAATACCTAAGCCAGACTGAGCAACCTCAATACCTAGAAAATACTTCAATGTGCCCAGATTCTTAGTTTGGAAGTGTTGAAAGAGATGTTGCTTCAGATTAGTAATACCATCCTGATCATTGGTAGTAATAACAATATCATCAACATAAACCACCAGATAAATATAGATTCGAAGTAGAATGCCGGTAAAACACAACGTGATCAGCTTCACTACTAGTCATGACGAACTCCTGAATAACTGTGCTGAATTTACCAAACCACGCTTGAGGGGACTGTTTCAAACCATATAGTGACTTGTGCAATCGGCATACAAGACCACTAGACCCCTCCTAGCAACAAAATCAGGTGGTTGCTCCATATAAACTTTATTCTCAAGATCATCGTGGAGAAAAGTATTCTTAATGTCTAACTGATAAAGAGGCCAATGAAGTACAACAACCATGGACAAAAACGGACGAACATATGCTACTTTAGCCACGGGAGAGAAAGTGTCACTATAATCAAGACCAAAAATTTGAGTGTATCCTTTTGCAACAAGACGAGCCTTAAGCCGATCAACCTGGCCATCCGGGCTGACTTTGACAGGATAAACCCAACGACAGCCAACAATAGACTTACCTGAAGGAAGACGAACAAGCTCCCAAGTGCCACTCTCATGTAAAGCAGACATCTTCTCAATCATAGCCTATCGCCATCCTGGATGAGATAATGCCTCACCTGTAGACTTAGGGATATAAACAGTGGACAAAGATGATATAAAAGCATAATGAGGTGATGACAGACGATTATAACTTAAACCGACATAATGGGAATTAGGATTAAGTGTGGATCGTATACCTTTGCAGAGTGCAATTGGTTGACTAAGAGTAGACAAGTTCGCAGTATGTGCAGAATCTGATGCAGGACGTGAATCACCTGGGTCTGATGTTGTATGTGAACGACGATTATAAGTCAATAGTGGTGGAGCTACATAAGGTCGAACTGGACTAGGTGGTGGAACTAGAGCTATAGGAAATGGAACTGGAGCTTGAGTTGTAGAGGAAGATGAATGAGAGATAGTGACTGAATCTCCAAAAGATGAAACTGGTAGCACCTAAAAAATATCTAAGTGATTCCCTGGACATGTAAAGTATGATTGGGTTTCAAAGAAGGTAAGACATAAGGTACCGCTGGAGGTCATAATAACATCGATACCCCTTTTGCGTTCTCGAGTAACCTAGAAATACGCATTTAAGAGCACGAGGAGCTAACTTATCTTTTCCTGGTGTAAGGTTATGAACAGAACACGTGCTTCCAAAGACACGGGGTGGAAGAGAGAACAAAGGTAAGTGGGGAAACATGACAGAGAATGGAACTTGATTCTGGATAGCTAAAGATGGAATACCTAGCAAGATGTAAGAACTGCATCCCCCCAAAAATACAATGGAACATGAGACTGTATGAGTAGGGTACGAGCAATTTCAATAAGATGTCTATTCTTTCTTTCAGCTAGCCCATTTTTTTGAGATGTGCACGAACAAAATGTTTGATAAATAATCCCATGAGAGTTCATAAACTATTGAAATGGGCAAGACAAATACTCTAGGGCATTATCACTATAAAAATGTACAGATAAAAATCCCAAATTGATTTTGAATTTCAGCGTGGAAGGTTTGGAGAATAAAAAACAACTCAGACCGATTTTTCATCAAAAATATCCAAGTGCATCTGGAATATTCATCAATGAAACTAACAAAGTAGCGGAATCCCAAGGTAGAACTGACCCGACTAGGACCCCAAACATCTGAATGGACTAAAGTAAAAGGTGACTCTGCTTGATTATCACGCCGCGGGAAATGTGAACGAGTATGCTTACCGAGCTGACATGACTCACAATCTAGAGTAGACAAGTGAGATAAACCAGGTGCCATTTTCTGAAGTTTTGACAAACTGCGATGTCCCAACCATTTATGTAATAAATCTGGTGAATCGGTAACAAGATAAGTTATTGAAGGAAGACAAGATGTGAGTCCATGCGATTTTGCAAGGATAAGGTAATAAGTGCATCTGATTCACGCTCAGTACCAATGATCCATCCCGTACTGTGTTCATATACAAAAACAAGGTCATCAAGAAAAAAAATAGCGCATTTAAGTGATTTGGTTAAGCGACTAACAGTTATGAGATTAAAGGGACTATTGGGAACATAAAGAACTGAATCTAAAGGTAAGGAAGGAAGTGGGTTAGCTTGGCCTATTGCAGTTTCTATGGTTTGAGACATGTTGTCCATTGTGCTTGTTGGAAGAAATTGAAAATACGAAATACTAGTGAAAAGAGATTTGTTACCAGAAATATGATCTGATGCACCGAAATCAATGACCCAAGACTCAGAGGTTGAATATTGGGAGACATAAGTCACTCTACTATATGTTTGAACAATGAAATCTATCCCCGAAGATGTTTGTTTACATGTTTTTTACTAAAGAAACTCAATATAATCCAGTATAGAAACCATCTGGATTGGATTCAATGCATTGGATCCAACGGATTGCGAGTTAAAGGCTTCTGATACGAATGCCATTATAATATTGTGCCGGAAAAAGCAGAATTTTTTTGCGAATTACTGTCTTCGCCGGAGAACTCACTGTTCACGCCGGAAAAATCTCAAAATGCTCGGAATAAAAATAAAACAGTATGGTCCTGGTCGGAAATATTAGAAGATAAGGCTTTCTTGAAGAAATTTTTCCAAAAAATGGCCGGAACACTATAGCTCGCTGGAAAATAAAAAAGTCGTCAGAATATGATGTAACCTTGATGGGTAGGCTCGGAAAAGCCTTACGATTAGAATGTCCTGAATAAGGCCGGCCAAAAAATGGTCGGAAAGGGGTACACGCTCCGACGCGTGGGACATACACGTCGGCGGAAACCCTTTTCTAACCGGTGCATGAGGGCGCGTGGAGGGTCCTTTTCAGGAGGTTTTTTCTGGGGTTTGGTCGCCTCTATCTTAGGGACCTTGGAGTGGTGTTGGATTTTGCACAACACCAAGAAAAAAGGATTTTGTTAAGGACAACCTCCTAAGTCGCCGGAAAATTGCACAGTGACGAGGTCTTTCTTCTCAGAAGTCACTGGAATGATGCACAACGATAAATTTCTCACTAATGCTCTCATACCATGTGAGAATGAACGAGAGAAAAATCTTATATTTTAATTAAAGTGTTGTACAACCCTATATACAGTTATTACGTAATAATAGGTATCTACTTCTCGATGTGGGACACTATACATGGCTAAGTACTTAATAATTAATACAAGCAACTTTGTTTATTCTTTTTCCCCAAATAGTTTGGTCATTTCCTTCAGAAATGATCTTGATGTGCTCTTTTGTAACATCGTCCATTTATGGTGCTGTCATGAGATGTAATTTTGATTCTGACTGAGTGGTAAAGCTGGTGTAGACGGATGCTATGCGTTTGTGTTATAGTGTATACATAAAAATATTGCAGTCACAGATGTGTCAGATAACGCATACGAGTATCTAGCTTTTTATACTGGTGGAGAAAAGATTCCGTTGTTTTCTTTGCATACCGATTGTTCCATGTTTCTTCTTTCTTATCGTTCTGCACTCCAGATATAGCTGTGGAAAACTGAGTGTCCAAAATTATTCCTATTTCCCCTTTTATTCAAATGGCTACAGGCTGTTTAGAGCAAAAAACAAGGACAAATTCAATGTCTCTGAAACCTGATTTATTTTTATTTAAAAACTCAGCCACACCTTGTTGCAAAGGAATTATGCACATCATTTGTTGCATCTAAAGTCCAGTAAACTCTTGCTCCTCATAAAAATTTGCAGACTGTTGTTCAAAGAATGAAGGGAAGATTGGAATTAGCAGACTGTTGCGGATTAAATGTATATCATGTCAGCATGACAATTCAGACATAAAAATAAAAGGAGTTGCCTGAGATTCTATATTGCTGGCCCATGCTAAGCATGATGAAAGCTCACTCTGTTATAAATAGACACATTCTAGTGTAAAATGCTAAGCTGAAACCTTAAGGTTTAATTGTCCTTTTCTTTTTGGGTTTTAAAGTACTTCATCACTCTTTCAAGGATATAAACGAATAAAAAAAACTGATGTAAAAAGATTAAATGTTTAACTGTTATGAAATTATTATATTGTGGATGTCCATTTATTACTTCGCTATAGATAATCTTCTTGAAGAAAATTATTCATTTAGTACTCTATTGAATTTTGTCTACAAGCAGCTGATGCAGGCAGGTTGCAAGCAATTCAATGAAATGATTTGCAGCAGCTTTTTATTAAACAGGCAGGTTGCAAGCAGCTCATGCAGACAGCTTACAAGCAGCTGAAGAAAAGCCTTGCAGCTGCTTCCTGAAAAGCCTCGCAACTGCTTCCTTTCTTCTATAAATAGAGGAGTTTTCAGTTCATTATGGACATCAGTTAGAAAACTGAATAATATATCAGCTTCTCTCTATACTTATCTTCAGTTTATTTAGTTTACAGTCGTTATTTTATAACACGTTATCAACACGAGACTCTGCCTTGAGCACTTACTTTGAAAGATGTATTACCATAGTTATCCTCATCCAAAGGCATCGGTTCTCACTACAAGTAAGATCAAATTGTTGTATTCATGGATTTCTACCCTTTTTACAGTGGTTTGAACGATTGATACTTCTTTGGCGTCAGTATTTTATTTCCATATTAACAAAGTAAGCATGGAAATGATCCCATGTTTGGCTTAAAGGTTTTACTATATCACTTTGTCTTTATGAACGACAAATTATTTTCCTTTGCTGCTTTGCTGTCTTGAAGTAGGTTTGTAGCAAAGGACTTGTGACATTAATTTTTGCACTTTCATATATTGTTGAATACTAACTATTTGTTGAGTTGAGTTTGCAAAAGTTTATGGATATAAATCAGAGCCAATCGCCATAATTAAGAGTTCTACTCAAAAGGTTAGTACTTCCTACATATCAGACATTCCTTTTTTTTTTTGCTACTAACAATATGATTTTTGTTCATTGGCCTAAGGAGCATAATTGGTTCATTTGACAATTTATGCCTCAAATTTATTCTCGAAGAACAAAATTGCAAAGAGACATCAAATTTGCTCCTGTAGAGCATCACTTGAACTCCAGCAGAATTCATAAGAAACGTACGATCACCAGAAGTGGTTGGATGTTTCGTATATCTCATTGTAACAAAATTTTGTTAACCACCAGAAGTGGTATATACCTATGACCACCAGAAGTGATAATTTAGGCTTGCTATGGTTACAATGAAGATAAGTTAGAGAAAATTTCTCTCTATTACATACATACCTCGATTTGCTCTTGAAGTAGCAAATATATTAAAAGAGGTCAGATGCCATCTCAATTTAATGTGATTATTGCACGTTCAGATAATTATGCTTCATCTCTTGAAGGGAGAAAACTTTACATAATATTAATCCATTCCGTGAAGTGAATGTGACGATATTAATAAAGCTTGTAAATATGAACGTGCTCTTAATGTGAATATATTACGATTCACCTCTAGAAGAGGTAATATGATTGAGAGAATATATATACTCAATATTCGTATTTTGAATTTGCTCCTGGAGTAGTAAAACAATTGAATTTTTCTTCTGAAGTAGGAAAATATTATGAAATTGTATCTTTCTATGCTTAAACAAAATAATGGGCTATTCAAAGTTATTTTTGAAGCACATTTTAATTCCCTAGAGTGAATGAAGAAATATCACAACTCACCTCCTGAAGAGCTAGAATAACAGAGGATATAAATATTGTTTTGTGGCATAAAATCATTGTAGCACGTACCTGTTGTACGTAAAACATCTTGGATAATTTTATTAAATACCACTCTAAGGCAAAAGTATTCTTGTAGAATGTTTTCTACTGCAACCACATCAATATATTATAGTTAGTTATTGAGTTCCCCGAAGGAAATAACAACTTATGTATCTTTCCCTGAAGGATGCAATGTATGTGGTTGCCGCTTCGATATAAAATATTCAGATGTTAATAGCGTTTCTCCCTGAAGGAGACATTTGTCACAAAGTTGGTGGTAAAAATATTGAATTTCTTAATTTCTTATATTTATAAATTTGGTATTGTCTTTCTATTTTTCATTTGATTATGATTTTTTTTTTCTCATGTCACCAGAAGTGTCTGAGCAATGTTTGGTAGTAAAAATTTATCAAAAACTCCTGAAGAGCTAATTCTTTATCTAGAAGACCATGACACCAGTAGTGTCCAAATAATATTAGATTGTGGATAAAAATGAAGGCTCTCGAAGAGCTTATATACAAATATGTCATTCATATTATATGATTATGGTCAAAACATATGTTGTAGTAAACCTGAAGTTTACTAAACAAATGGCTATCATATTGAGACTACAAATGATTGAAAGATTGAAAATCTTTCCGTTTCCACAATCATAGCGGGTAAAATAATATGTATGTGAGAAGTTACCCGCATTATTCTTCAATTTGTACTACATCATGTATCACAGTAAACCAGAAGTTTACTAATACAAAAGCAGTCACAATAAACCAGAAGTTTTACTGAGGCAAAAGTAGCTACAATAAATCAGGAATTCGCTGATACAAAGTTAGCCACAGTACAAAAGTTTACTAATGCAAAAGATTATGACATAGTAAACCAAAGGTTTACTAAGAGATAGCACATTCCATGATAAACTTGAAGTTTTCATTTGCCACTTTTAAATGAGCTATTTGAGAATTCAGATAAGCATATACTGAAGAACTGGAAGATTCTTCAAGAATTCTCTTGTGTTGCTTGTTCTCATAATAAATTGATTATACCAGCTAAAGTTGGGACTAAGACCCTAATTTGAAATGTATAAAAGGTAAACATGGGCCCATTCACCTATCATGTGAACCACTTATAAATACATATATGAGATGATTACATGTATGTTTATTGCCAACCTGCAATTTAACATTTGAAATTGCTTTTATCAATTAAGAGCATAATTTTCAGATTATGAAATCAAGATAGTTTATCTTGATGATTCTGGTTTATATCCAAGCTAGTTTAGCATTGAATACCTCATATTAAAGGCTAAACTATTGCTTATGAGAACAAAGCTTCATGTGTTGGTCTAAGATTTTCTAAATTTCATACAGCAACACTTATATGCATCGGACAAAAAAAAATTATGATCAGTCCTCCCCTCACAATTGGTTTAGGATCAGAAACCAAATATTTTTACTATCTAATAACTTTTGATGTTTGGTACGTGATTAATTTCTCTATCATAATACACAAATATATGTTTCCCAAATAAGATTGGGGATATATGTTAGTTTTTCTAACATTTGGGGATGGAATGAATAGCTGGAAAATATGCTATATGAATCGAATTATCATCCTCACTCAAAAGATAATTCAAGTCAAATGCCAGAAGCATTTGCTGATCCAAAATTAAATATCATATTTCAGCTGCGAATGCTCCTATTAAAATTAAAGTCCCTGAAGGATGGAGTTTACTGTACGCATAAAGCGTGGTAGACCAATCGGTTCCAAATGTAAAAATCCTTGAAAATGATAGGAGCAAATGATCAAAATGATCATAATAAGGAGGAAATGAGCTCTAGAAGAGCCCACGACATAACATTTCATGAAACTCCAGAAAAAGTTCAGGTACCTGAAAATAAAAGTGATGACAAGTTATGTCGCTTGTGAACCGATACAAAATGATCGTCGACGATATATTTGATACAATATAGTGCACAATATTGTAAAAGATTGTGAGGATCGGACCTGCAGTCCAGACACCTGAAGATGTCATGCCATTTAAATACAAGTCATAACATATATGACTCATTTGATAAAATCTATATGAAAATCCGTGAAGGGTTTAAAATGCATGAAGCATATAGTTTAAAGTCTCGAGAAATGTACTCGATCAGATTGCAAAGGTCATTGTACCGTTTAAAATAATTTGGGCGCATATGGTACTATCGCCTCGGTGAATATTTGCTGAAAGAAGGTTACGTAAGTGATGTTATTTGTCCAGGTATTTTTATAATGAAGATATCATCAAAATTTGTTATCCTTGTTATTTATATTAATGACATAATTCTTGTTGGAACTCCAGAAGAGATCCAAAAGGAAATTGAATATCTTACGAAAGAATTTGAGATGAAAGATCTTGGAAACACAAAACTTTGTCTTAGTCTGCAAATTGAACATTTAGCAGACGAGATCTTTATCTATCAATTTGCATATACAGAAAGGGCATTAAAATGCTTTTACATGGACAAAGCGCACCCATTGAGTACACCAATGATTGTTCTATCACTTGAAGTGAATAAGGATATATTCCGACCTCTAGAAGAGGATGAGGAACTCCTTCGTCCTAGAATACTCTATCTCAGTGCAAATGGTGTACTTATGTATCTTGCTAATGCCAACAAAGGTGGTGCATATCGTATTGGTTATGCAAATGCAGGTTATTTATCTGATCCCCATAAAGCTTGATCTTAAATCCGGTATGTGTTTACATGTGGAGGTATTGCCATATCATCACAAAGCAATCTATTGCTGCTACTTCTTCAAATCATGCTGAGATAATAGCTATTCATGAAGCAAGTAGGAAATGTGTATGGTTGAGATCAATGATTCATTTTATTCAAGAAAAATATGGTTTGGAATGTGATAAATGATCCACAATTTTATACGAAGATAATGTTGTATGCATAGCCCGATTGAAGGGAGGATTTATAAAAAGAGATAGAACGAAGCACATTTCACCAAAATTAGTCTACATACATGATCCTCAGAAAAATAGTGACATTGATGTGCAACAAATCCGTTCAAGTGACAATCCGACAGATTTGTTCACTAAATCTTTGCCAACTTCAACTTTTGGGAAGATGGTATACAATATTGGAATGCGGAGACTCAAATATTTGAAACAAGATTTTTCATCAGGGGGAGTGAAATACGCGTTGCACTCTTTTTCCCTTACTAAATTTTTTCCCATGAGGTTTTTCTTATAAGGTTTTTAATGAGGCATCTGGAAATGCGTATTACTAAATATGTGTACTCTTTTTCCTTCACTAGGATTTTTTCCACTGGGTTTTTCCTAGTAAGGTTTTAACGAGACACATTATCTTTAATGAACATCCAAAGGGGAGTGTTATGAAATTATTATATTGTGGATGTCCATTTATTACTTCGCTATAAATAATCTTCCTGAAGAAGATTATCCATTTAGTACTCTGTTGAAGTTTATCTACAAGCAGCTGATGCATGCAGGTTGCACGCAACTCAATGAAATGATTTGCAGCAGCTTCTTATTAAACAGACAGGTTGCAAGCAGCTCATGCAGACAACTTACAAGCAGCTGAAGAAAATCCTCGCAACTGCTTCCTTTCTTTTATAAATAGAAGAATTTTCAGTTCATTACGGGCATCAGTTATAAAGCTGAATAATATATCAATTTCTCTCTATACTTATCTTCAGTTTAGTTACTTACATTCATTATTTTATAACATTAACAACTTTATGTATGTTATAGTCTGACCAAAATAATTTAATGATAAATATTAGTAGTTTGAAACGCTTTAAGTGTAAAATTAACTTTTAACGCAAAATGGAGTGTACAAAAAATTCAGCATTGCATTGCAAAATTACTTCTGATGGAAAAGATTACAATTCTAAATTTTATGGTCGTCGTTGATAAATCACGTAAGCTTACCTAAGGCTGTAATAATGTAACAAATTATATGTATACGTGAAAGCACCTTTTTAAGAAATAATGGAGGCTAGTAACATAAGCGAATCCAGGATTTAAATTTTATTGGTTCAATTTTTAAAAAGTTTAATATTGAACCAATTATATTATTAAAGTTATGAGTTCATATCTATAATTTGTTACTATTTTAGATAGTTTTTACTTATAAATTTATGTTTCACGTAAAAAGTACTAAGTTCAATTGAAGCCGATACATTGGTTCCGTCCTCGGCTAGTACCACATGGATCGATAAAGAGGGAGAACATGTATCTCTAAAATAGCAGTGAGTAATCGAGTATTAGACTTGGAACTGCAAATATGTGCAGGGTATAAGGACTAAACAGTCACTTATAGCAAAGTAGTTTAGTTCAAATAGGAGAAAGAGTGTTCATTATAAACCACAATATCAGGTACTCCTTGCCTTCTTCACTGACTTCAGGTTCGTTACCTTCGCTTTTTCTCCTGATTTCTGAATCTTTTCTCTTATATTTATTGTTTCTAGTTCTGGGTTTTAGTTTGAGTCATCTTATGCTTTCTACATTTCATTGCTGTGGATTTGGGAAATCTATTTTGTATTCAAGATGTTCGATGAAATGCTTCTGAGAATTTCTGACTCTTGTTTTCCTCTTTTAATCGTTTTAAGGAATACACGCAATATCATTGTTTTGCGATGGAGAATATTTGTCCGATTCCAAGCGATTCATACAAGGTGGGGTTCATAGGAGCTGGAAAAATGGCTGAAAGCATAGCTAGAGGTGTGGTTAAATCTGGGATATTGCCTGCTTCTCGTATTCGAACTGCCCATACAGGATCCGCTCGTCGTACTGCTTTTGAGTCTTTTGGAGTTACTGTCTTTGACAATAATACTCAGGTAATTTCCTTGCTGATAAAAAAAGATGCTAAAGTAACAGGACAATCTTTGTCGATCATTTCTTTTTTCCTTCCCGAAATGATTTGATCATATGTTCAAACATCAAAATTAGTAATATAAATGCTTCAAATTATTGATGTTTTCAAGCTCTTCTTACTGTAGGACAATCAAAGTTATTAATTTTGATAAGTTAGAATATCGGTAAAAGATACAATTATTGCTGCGACTGACTTACTTATTGCTTGTATTGATGCAAGACGAGTGACCTTGAATACGACACAGGGAAGACCTTTTTTCAGATAAAATAATAACTATAATACAAAGAGAAGTTCTTAGATTCAGATTGACCTCAAAAATCTTGTTCAAGCATAGAGACTCACCATTTAAGACCTGAGTTCACAATTACTTAGCAATTTCTATGTCAGTATCACCTCAAGGTCATCTCATCGTAGGAATAGCAAAAACTTTCACTATCTTCTTTCTCTATTTGCTTAAATGATCTTTTTGTTTTTGGTTTTTCTGAAGATCTTTTTATTTTAAAATATTAAATGCAGCCTGCATTATCGGTTTTCTCTAAAAAAAACTATCTTTTGTTTCTTCTTTTGTTGTTTCTGGAAATAGGACAAATCCGAGATCTAGTAACTGATTGTAGTTTTCTCACTTTATCTCTCTTATACTTTTTATTGGTTCTTTTTGAAGATATTTTACATGTTTCTTGTTTTTGTCCGAGCAGGTGGTTGAAGACAGTGATGTGATTATATTCTCTGTGAAGCCTCAAGTAGGTATGGTGCATTTCTTTTCCTTTCTCTCACCACCTTTTTAAAAAACAAATTCTTACGCTTTCCCTTTCAGCAATTGGGGGAGAATTTGAAGTCCATTTTTCCGCAATAATTCTGTTTCTGTTTCGATAGTTGTAAAATTTCCAATTTGAGGAAAATGTACAGGGAAATTAAGTGAAAGATAATATTTCCTCAATTAAATGTTAGAACTAAGCAACCGTAAGATAAAGTTGTAAAGCAACCTATTGTAAAGAGGGATCATTTGGTTGGCTGCATAAGGAAAAAAATGATCGTAGCAATAATATTTGTCATAACTAATACCACTTTTCGCTTTCAGCATACAACTCTGTGTTACAGATTTTAGGCGCTAAAGAAGCTGTAGCGTTCAGATTGATTGCTTTTTCATATTTATTGGATATTTTGAAAATTGATGGTGATTTTGCTGGTCTACTCACTTTTTTGAATGCAGTTAAAAATGTGGTGTCACAGTTGAGGCCAATTCTTTCAGAGAAGCAGCTTCTGGTGTCGGTTGCTGCAGGCGTTAAGTTAAAGGATTTGCAGGTTTGTACACAAATGGGATTAGAGCTTTACATAAGATTCCTCAACATGCAAAATCACAGCAACACGACTTGATTACCAAATTTGTTCTACAATTTACTGGTAGTTTAATCTAACACCGTGAAAGTGGCAAGTATTGTTTTCTTAAATTAGAAAATCACGAAACTTTGTCGAGAATCACTCAAAGTCACCGTCAAATAACAAGTAGGAAAGTTTAAATAATGGAAAAAATCTAAACTAAACTAAATAGGACTATTAATCTGTCGCAACCAAGAAATTATTGAAAATAAAATAAATAATAGTTACAACAACAACAACAACCCAGTGAATTTCCACAAGTGGGGTCTGGGGAGGGTAGTATCTACGAAGACCTTAGCCTTACTCCAGAGGAGTAGAGAGGCTGTTTCCGATAGACCTTCGGCACAAGAAGAACGAACAAGACTATGCAGCAGTAACAACAAAAGAAACCAGGAAGATGACACCAACAACACAATAACCAGTAAATAGAGAGGAAAGCAATAACACTAAGCAGTAATAATTGCACAATACTACAGATGCAATTGAGTAATATGGACACAACAAGAGCCACTAACATCCTAAGGCAAATCACTACCAGACTAGCTTCCTACAACCTAACTTACAACCCTAATGAAGTACTAAGGACACAACTGGAGCCCCTAGCAGCGTAGAACAAAACACTATCAGACTAGCCTCCTATCTCCTGGCTTACAACCCTAATGCTTGACCTCCACAACTTCCTATCAAGGGCCATGTCCTCGGAAATCTGTAGTCACCCCAGAGTTATTAAAAGCAAGCGCTTCTCGCTTAAAGCGTTGAAGCGAGGCGCAAGGTCTACGCTTTTCTCACCTAAAGCGAGGCATCTGGAAAAAAGCGAGCGCTTCAGGCAAAAAAGCGAGAAGCGAGGCGAGGAAAAAAAGCGAGAAAAGCTCGCTTAAGCGAGGTCCAGCAATTGCCTAGGTTTTTTTCTAAAAAAATTTGCAAATACACTTACGCACCTTTCTTCCAAAACATTTCTCGCTACTGCTGCAAGCCAAAACTTCGTGCGACATTTCTTCTTCAGTTCTTCTCTAATTCTCTCAAGGTAAGTTTCTCTTCTCTTCTTCTCTTTCTTCTCTTCCTCTTCTGCTTTTCTCTGGTTTACTTGCTTCCTCTCGACCCCTTTCCTCTTTTCTCGTCTTCTCTTTCTCCTCTTCTTTTCTCTGTTCTGCCCTGTTTTCTATGTTATACTGCTCTGTTTTTTTTAAAAAACTGATGTTCACTGGTTTTGCCCTGTTTTAACAATTCTGTTTTGTTTGTGTGGTGATTTTGTTAAATTCTATCTTATTATTTAATGGCATCAAGCCAAAAAAAAAGATCCAGCGTATTTGCAATTAGCAGTAGCACAAAAGTCCAATGTTGTTTTAAGAATTGAAATATTTGCTTAATATGTTATTTTTATTGAGTTCTTGGTCATTTATCTATGCCTACTTACTATTTTTTTAATCTATGTATTAGATTGCGCTTCACATGAAAAAAGCGCGCGCTTCGCTTCACGCTTCTCACTTCGGTAAAACGAGACCTCCTCGTTTTTTTCTGCTTCTCGCTCTCCAAAACACTGGCCGCCCCGTATTCTGCCTGATCACCTTTCCCCTATATTTCTTAGGCTGCCCTCTACCTTTTCTCATACCCGTCAAGGCCAGCCGTTCACACCTCCTTACTGGGGCATCCAGCTTCTCCTTCGCACGTGCCCGAACCATCTAAGTCTAGCTTCCCGCATCTTGTCTTCCATGGGAACCACGCCACCTTCCCTCGTATATCTTCTTAAAGTACTCTTGAATAATATCTATTATGGGTATGTGAAGAAAATGCTTGGGTCTAACTAAATCACAAAAGCTAGCTCATTGGATGAGGATTGTCCAAAACCATACAAGGAACAACAACTCACTTCCACAACCAATGTGGGGAAATCTAACAGCCGCCGCCTTGGCCTGGTTAACTTGAGCGTGAATAACATAACATGGGGATCCAACATTGTGTAAACCAAGAATAGGAATGACCTGGCTCGGATACCATGTGAAGAATATGAACCTTGGGCCTGACTCAATCCTAATATGTAGTGCATGATGTGAGGATTGCCGAAATCCATATAAGGAGAGCACATTCCATTTTCTCAACTGATATGGTAGAATATAACAGGATACATGTGTTTTTTGCTAATTTTTAGCACATCTTGAAGCATCTAAGTGCCCATACCCATGCACATACATTTGACATGGCTAGATCAGGGTAAGGGTTATGTAACACGGGAAAATAACTATAGAAACTACTAGAACAAGACTTCTGGATTAAATAGAGAATAACTAATTAGTATAAAAATTTAATTCTGTTCCCTCAGTCCTGTATCATGAGCATTCACGATCTATTCTGTGTGATTTCTGTTACGCTATTGTGTGCTTGATATATGTACGGGGTTGTCCCTGTCTGTTTAGTCACTTACTTCCCCTTTCTTTATGAGTTGCATGTCTGGGGGGTAATATTCTGCTTACATAGAGCACCAGTAAAGAGCAAATTGACACTAGACGCCCGGTGTCAAGCTTTCTGTGGTTTGCAATATACATGATTAACAATCAGCTAAAACGTACATAGTTGAACGATGGATCATTTCTCTTTTCTTTAAGTTATGATTTTCTTCTATTGAGCTTATTGCTTCCTTACAACCTAACATACCTGCTTTCTTCAAATCAATGACATATTCTTCTTGTGATTCCCAAAGGTACAGAGCTTCTGACAGTGGGAAATTTAAAATTGGCTCAGTAGAGAACTTTTATTTGCTTAATCATATTTTGTAGAAATGAAGATGAAACCAACGACTCATATTATTGACAATTAGTTCACATGTCTAGGCCAGCCATGCCTTTTAGTGTCTACTGATGCTTACCTGTATATTTGCTCTGAGTTAACAGTAGAATGACAACTAGATGCACGAAAGCATGCATATCTTGTCTGTTAATGATTCACTTTGTTGATTCAATTTTCTAATTTTTTCCCCATTTGGCTGAAGCATCTCATATTTTCATCCTTTTGTCAAGGAATGGGCAGGTCAAGGACGATTTATTAGGGTGATGCCAAACACTCCCTCTGCTGTTGGTGAAGCTGCCACTGGTAAATGAGAAATAGATACTGATATTTGAATCATGTTACAGTTATACTTGATTATTCTTTCAAATATAATATTTCCGAGTCAAGTCCTCTCCCTATACTTAGAATCTCTGGTTGTATCTAAGCATTAACTTCGGACATAGATCTACCAAATGTTTGTTGTCTATGCTAACATTGATTTGGCTATGGGTACGAATCCTAGAGGTGAATTAGTTTCCTGTAAAGGTACATGCAGTTTTTGAAGAATCCACACTAAGTGCACACCCATATCATACATATCCCGTTCTACACCAAAGGATTTATGTAACATGGTTTTGTTGTTGAGAATTTTGTTTGGAGCCTTCGATAATTAAATAAAAAATTGAGATGCAAGTAAATTGAATTCAGAAGCAATAATTTCTTACAATAACCATAATCAGATTTTTGTCAATTCTGTCCCATATGTATTGAAGTAATTCTATCTTCTGTAGCACACAGGAACTTTACATATTTGTGACATGAATATATTCTCGTGGTCGATCTTTTACCCTGAAATATTTTCTCTAGTGTAGGTTACTGAGTCACTAGTAATTTATATTTTTGGTTGATTCTAATATAACTATGTGTGAGTTGTTATCAATTATTGCTATTTATGTATCCTTCTAATTTATATGTCTTTATATAGTTTTTACTTTGGGGGAAAAGGCAACAACAGAAGATGGAGAACTAATTTCCCAGTTATTTGGAGCTATTGGTAAGGTGTGGAGAGCTGATGAGAAGCTGTTTGATGCAGTTACAGGCTTAAGGCATGTTCTTTCTTTAATGTTTCTAAAACCAGATTTATTATCACTTAATTTGATGCCAATGTCTGCTCCTGTGACTAGCTGTTTCTTGAGCCCGCTTGGGGATCTTAGTTCTTCCGAACTGCTTTTGCCTATACAAGCAGAGTTCATATGAAGTTGGGTATCCAGTACCATTGATAACAGAGTCTATTCTTTCTCCTTGAAATGTCAGTGGTAGTGGACCAGCCTATATTTTTCTAGCAATAGAGGCATTGGCTGATGGTGGGGTGGCTGCTGGTTTACCTAGGGAGCTTGCACTTGGACTAGCCTCTCAAACTGTAAGTTAACAGTTACCCACCAATATGTTCATACACTGTCGTGCAATATGTTAGTATGGTTGTGTTCTTTGGAGTAGCGAGAAGCAGCAAAATTGTGCTTTTGCTCTCCCTGATTCACCCCGAGTTCCATTTAGATGTCAAGGTTCATTTGTTCTATTGAGGCGAGGTGGCAAGACAGTGATTTGCTTATCGTCATATGCATTATTTAGGCTAAAGTATATTATTACCATGCCACTTTTTTAGATGTACAAGTACAATCTTTTTCTTAAGAGATGTACTTATTTGTTTTCATCTTTCTACTTGCATCTTCAATGCCTCAGAAACTCCGACAATTGCTTATTTAACTGACGTAGTAGAAGTAGTAAAACTACAGTTAAGCAGTGTTCTAACCCACAATAAGTGGAATATAGTTGCGGATCATCTTTTGAGTGCTTTCTCCTTTGTTATTATGACAAGGGAAAGGCATCCTTTCAACTTCTCTACATTGAACTTTTTTTGTTCTCTGTGAAAGATTTACTGGAACTAAATTTTAGATGACTTGCACATTAGTGATACTGTGTTTAGAGGATTCCTCTTCTTTTCTTCTTCAAGAGAGAGTTACATGCATGCCCTCGAACGTGCTGCTGGTTGAGTGACCCACTGATTCTCTGTTGAAGGTACTAGGAGCAGCATCAATGGTCAAGGGTATGGCCAAGCATCCTGGTCAACTCAAGGATGATGTTGCATCACCTGGGGGGACAACCATAGCTGGAATTCACGAGTTGGAGAAGGCTGGATTTCGTGGTATCTTGATGAATGCAGTTGTAGCTGCAGCTAAGCGCAGTCGAGAGCTCTCTCAAAATTAATTTTGATTATCACTTAGGCTAGTGCTGGACCAGCCGGAAGCTATGTGTATCAGAGTTGTGAAGTGCTTCTAAAGTTAAAGCTGCAGAGCTTTGATGTATGAGAGAAATGAGGCTGTGCAATTAATTTTTTACCAAAATAAAGCACTGTATCATTTTACCTTTTGGACCAAACTGTCCATACTTATTAAAGAGAGCGTGGCACGATCACTATAAACAGACATTATTTGCAGTAACTAGCAGATTATAAATATTGTGCTAGTATGTATCATGATTATTGAAAATAAAAAAGTCAAAAAGTTAAGAAAGAAGCTTATTATATGTAAACAGCAGTTATTAGTCAGTAATTATTTAAGAGCAGAAGAAAACTAGAGAAAAGCTTCGTATTCATATCTTCTAGAGTTGTGCAAACTGAATAGAGGCGTTCTTGGATTGTCTTAATTCTGCTTTATTAGTACTAGGTCATGCAGTAACACAACATTCTTGCTTCATTGAGCAGAACAAAGTTTTTATAGCAAAGAAACTTGCCAGAAGCTTATGTCCAATCAATCAACCTTGAGAGCAAGCAAATGGTGATAATTATATAGCAACATGCAAATTAAAGACGATACGTAGATGAGAAAAAAAGAACAAATAAAATTGATGTATATGGTTTTACAATTTCTATCATGAAGTATTCATGAAAACCAATGGTTGCTTCCAAAATTGATCTAAAAATTGTTCAATTTATTTGGACCTGAAATTAGCGTTAGTCACATTGACTTGGTTGACATAATTTTTTATAGGCTCTTTCCATCGATTATAGTACTTCATACCCCCCCCCCTCCCCCACCCACACATATACACAACAGGTATTAGCATACCAGGGTGTGAGAGGAGAATATCAGAGTTAACATCATTTCGCGTGCAAACAATATCATTCAGATTGAGAAAAAGGTTCATCATGTGCTGAACAATTAGCAACTCAAGTTCAAACGAGACTGCTAATTGTCACTGCCCACTGGAATCTGGATACACCATGAATAAGCAGAGAGCATGATATAAGCAGAATATAAGCATTTGAATCTCAATAGAGGTGGTACCTGTTCTAGTAGTACAGCTAATATTTAGTCAAAATACAACAGCCTCCGCTGCTATTTCAAATATTATCGTATCCTATCAAAATTGTTGATGACAATGCACTAATAGCAAAACATTCTTCTGCAGCTATCCAATAAGCATATCCAGCAACAAAAAGTCCATTTTAAGCGATTAGCTAGAGGCTTACAAGAGCAGATGAGCTGCTAGCAGAAATGATAAGGTACTTAAATAAACCAAAAGTAACTGCATTCTCAAGAATGGGACAACCAAAAATGAAGGATGAAGGCCAAAATGATAATTAATCTCCATAATCTGTCACAAGAACTATCTATAATTAGTGCGCAGACCACATTTGTATTGGCTCAACAGCGGAAGACAGAGAATATCTCATCTCTTACCATCAAGCATGTATGAAGACTCAAAGCAGCGAATAAAATTACAAAAATCCCTAGAATTTCACCGTAATAACTCAGTGAGTTGCAATTCGTCTATAAACAGCTCGGAATGTTTGTCCATCATTACGTGCTACCTTTTGTCCTTCTTCTGTTGCAGTACTGAGGAGTTTTACAACCTGATCAGCTTCAAGTTCTTCAGTTGTAAGTGGCTCAAACATTGGATGTTCTTCCAAACACGATTTCATCCACTCACCAAGCTCCTCAACATCTGTTATTGTGTATATAATTCCACCAACTGCAAGCACATAAGCATACTCGTCTAGCAAGAATGGACTAATAACCCGTCGACGATGATTCTTCTCTTTGAAATGGGGATCCGGAAACAAGAAAAACATCTTTTTAAGCTGTCCTTTCCCGAAGTAATTTGGAATGTACTTCATTGAATTGGTCCGAACCACCGACACATTTTGGTATTGACCAGGATTAGCAGTCCTCAACCCCAATATTCGCTCCTTCACATACTCTGTCACCTTATCCCGCAGCTCCATCCCAACCATAAGGGTATCAGGGAAAAGGGGTGCAAGGGAGATTAAAAGACCTCCAAATCCGCAACCAACATCAGCAAACTCGATCTTTTTAGAACCATCTTTAATCATTTCGGGGAAATGTAAGGAATAATCAACCTCAGCAGGGGAAATAGGAATTGGAAAATGCGAGTCACTTAATGGATTACTATGAGCACGAGCTCTATAAAAACGTTTACGAGGCAGGCCAGTTTTCTTGTTGTGTGTAGGATTTGCAACCTCATGCTCCAACATCCTTTCACCCATGCTTTATTTCTTCTTTCTTTTTAGTTTTTTCTTTTCCTCCTCTTCCAACTGCATAACATAGCAATTAATAAAAACATGAACTTGAGCACTGAGATTCCAAGAATCTTGCTAAAAAGAATTCATATTTGATACGTCTGATTTGCAATTACTCTAAAGGAGCACATACTAATGCAATCTCGAGAATAATAGTTGCCTCTAAATCATTAACTTACACTAATTGTCATCAATTTTCTGGCGTTTGACTATTAATAATGTGCAAACCATTACAACGCAGAAACTATATAAACACAAATATCCAATTCTTTTTTGTGAACTATTTGGTAAATGGGGTTCACAAAATGAACTAAAAATTTGAACTTTCAAGGATTGGAAGCTTATATTTTTGAATCCTGGCAAAATTCAAGAATTTAAACTTAAAGACAAATAAATTTTTTTTATCACAGCAGGAAGTAAAAGAGAGAGAGGCATTGTGAGTGAATATGTGTCTTTACAGATTTTCAAACGTTCTACTTTTGCATACCTGTTTCTGAAGTTTGATGATCCTAAGCTTGAGATTTCGGGAGAAGAACAGAAATTAGCTTGTCAGAGTGATAAGAGAGATCAGAGAGGGTAGGGGAGTAGTGTGCCCTAGTATTTTTCTGGTGGTTGGGCTTAACGTTTTCAACTTATTTTGGGCCTTGTAAGCCATTTACCCAGAATGATAGGCCCAGTCCACCAATAATTTCGGGAGATTTTCAAAAATAGCCAGATTTATAAGTGGTCATTCAAAAATAGTCACAGTTTCAAAAGTAATCGAAATTTAGCCACTTTTCATGTAAAGATAAACCTAAACGAAAATACTGCTCAAATCCGAAAAAATACTCCAGTATAATATAGGAAAAATGACATTGTATAGCCGCTGTAACAATAATGGCTGAAAAAAATGTAAAAGATTTGTATATTTTGTATAATATACATTTTGTATGTTATATGCAAAAATTATACAAATTTTATACATTTTTTCGGAAATCAGATGTAAATAGTTTCCGGCGGGGGCTAACAGTGATAATAGCTCAATTTTACTGGAGTTCCAGTATAATATGCCAGTCCAGCATAATATACTGGAGCTCGGAGCACCACTGCTCCACTCTCTGCGTGTTGGAGTTCCAGCATAATATGCTGGAAGTTCATACACAGGTGCACACCGATTTCCAATATGTTATGCTGGAACTTTCTGTGTTGCAGCAAAATAATGGCTATTTTTCAATGATTTTGCAAATGCTGACTATTTTTCAATGACCACTCCGAAAACTGGCTAGCCCGTGCTATTTTTACAATAATTTCTTTTCTTTCTCTTCCTTTTTTTTAGAAAAAAAAGTGGGAAAGGAAAGTGATCCAGTTCCATTTTCACTATGTTAACGGAATCTGCTTACGTGAATCAATTGAAATGTTATAAAAAAAGTAACCAATACTTCATTTGAGCATTATGTGTTTGTTTATATAAAAAAATCTATGACAGCATCCTGAATTCGGAGTCTAATCGGTTCAATGGTCAGAAAAAAATTGTGAATTGAGACAATGTTAAAGATGTGACGAAGTGTCTAACAACTTAAGCTTTTAGACGATGTTTATCAAGAATGAGTATCGGTATTAGGTGAAAAATAAATATTCACTTAGACCTACATATATACGCTTCATGTATGTATAGTCACAATCTTTAGCAACACAATGAGAAAAGTAGACAAAATTTGAAAAATAAAATTATATGTTTGCTCCCTGGTTACAAGAATTATACTACTTGGTGACAAGCTCTAATAATCAACTAGTTTCAACCAACAATGGATGAACATCTGATGATAAGGTGGTAGTATTTGTGCTAGTCCATGTGTAGTTAACTTCTGATATCACACTTCTTTCTTCTGTATTTCCCTGAAAATTTGTTAGTACTGCTGCAGAAGGCACTTGTGATCTTATGGCTTCCAATGCTATGCTTACTTCCTTCATAGTTGGCCTCTTCCTACCGTTCAAGTTCAAGCAACGATAGGCTATATGAGCAGCTGCCACTATATCCTCCTTTCTACCTTCTTGTGTTACTTCTGCATGGAGAATTGTATCGAGGCGATTTTCATCCATTGCCAAAAGGAAATTTGTTGCTAAACTTCTGCCTTCGTTTGTTGTTGTTGAAATTGCTTTCTTTCCTGTTAATAGTTCAGCAAGAACAACTCCAAAGCTATATACATCGCTCTTTTCTGTAAATTGGCTGGATTGGAAATACTCAGGATCTAAATAGCCAAATGTTCCTTGGACTCTGGTTGTTAGGTGTGTTTGATCAATTGCTATAGACCTCGAAGTTCCAAAATCTGATACCTTGGCGCGATATTTCTCATCTAAAAGTATATTGGTAGCTTTAATGTCCCTATGATATATTGAAACTGAAGTTGCAGAATGTAGATAAGCTAATGCTCCAGCAACCTCTGTGGCTATTCTCAAACGCATGCTCCAAGGAAAGGGGAACTCATTATTCTCATTGTGTATGAAGCTGTAAAGTGTACCGTTAATTATAAACTCATATACAAGTAGAGGAACTTCTGTTTCCAAACAACAGCCGAGTAGCTTCACAACATTTCTGTGATTGATCTGTGATAGTATAACAACCTCGTTGATAAACTGATCCAACTGGTTTTCATCTACCAACTTTGATTTTTTCACTGCTACAATATTTCCATCGGGTAACATGCCTTTGTATACCGTACCTTGTCCTCCACGACCAAGTATGCGATTTTCATTGAAGTAGTCTGTTGCCCTCTCCAGCTCTTTAGCTGTGAAAAGTTTTGCTTTGTCAATGATCCCTTCGTTGGATGATAGCTGCTGTTGTAGCAAGAGGCCACCATTTCGCTTAAAAAACATTTGTTTCTGTCGTTTGTTCCTTCTCTTCTTGCATGTTTTGTACAATAAATAGCTCCCAAACAGTATAAGCAGCACTCCAATACTTAAGAATACACCTGTGGAGATAGAAGTGAGGAGAATCAGGCAATTTACTCTTTTTTGAAGGGAATTTCGGAGTGTTTCCTATAGACTGAACTTCCTTTCTTCTTGATTTGCAACCACTTGAGTATCGAAAATAGGATGTCTACCATTTTCCAGATGTGGTTCTGAGAGTGTTGAGTTTTGAAATGGCTAGGAAATACAATAGAAGCGACTTACTGAGGAGAATGATGATTGTGGAAGCTGGCTTCTTTGAGTAGTATACCACCTCTGTGCAATTGGTGCATCTTTGAATGGCTGATTGACATACAAAACAATGTTAGAATGATATGTATCAGGGAAATACACCAAATTAGTGCCCTGGCCTATTGATTTCTTACTTTCCTGAGCCGAGGGTCTATTGGAAACAACCTCTCTATCCTCACAAGGTAGGGGCAAGGTCTGCGTACACACTACCGTGGGATAATACTGGGTATGTTGTTGTTGTTGTATTTTTGAAGATGTTATGTGAATGAGCTTTTTCCAATTTCAAATCTTAGTTTCTGAACTCCATAACAAAAAATTTCCTACTGCAAACCTAATTTTTGTACTAACTTTATCAAATCACATTGAAATTCACATGCTACTGTATCAATATAGTTTACCTCAACTTGACCTTATTGTGTCTTGCCATGCCAGCGGCCAGACATAAATTTGATATAAGAACAATTCAAGCTATGCTAAAATGCCTTATGTCGTTTGCTCCTATAATAGTGTTCCATCGAGTCTCCTAATCGTATAGCCAGTCTTTTTTCCTAGAATTTTGAATCATGTGATGTGCATATGCAAGATATTGTTCAATGCATCAAAGAAGTCATAACTCCAAATATGATTGTGTTTACCTTGGCATCCATCAGTGAAGTATGGATTCCCTTGTGTTCGAGGTCCACAGTGACACTGCAAATTTGCCACAGAAGTACCATTTTCCAACTTAACAGAAACACCAGATTTATTGCAAAACAACCCGGCTTGTAGCTGTTTGGCTTGGACAGTCCAGAGCCAAACAACAGGAGCATAACCAAGAAAAGTAAAAGGATGTGCAACTTCATCAGGAACCCAAGTTTGGTCTACCAAGAAAGCAGCAGAACATTTCGGGTAAGGTCCTTCCTGAATCCCCGAGTTAGTGAAGTTTGCGGTGTACAAGCTAAGATCAAAAGGTACAAGAGATTGGCAACAGTTGATGCCATAGCATCCTGTCAAAGTTGCACCTTCGCTACAGATAGATGTACATCCCGAAAGCACATTTAAGTTCTGTGTCACAAGTCCATTTCCACAACCAACAAGCATCAACTTGTTCCTGTCTTTCGAATAATAAAAAGGACTTCCAGACAAATCTGTCCCCGTTGTGATGATTCTACTGCCTTGACTCGAATCGTTACAAAAATTTATTATTGAAACTAAGGTAGTAATAGTTTGGTTTTCCAGTGACACAGATATCACTTCACTTTGGAGTTCAACTTGTAGAAATGAATTCAAGAAAGGTTTTGGAGGATTATAACTTGGATCACACTTGATTACGTACCAAGAATTAAGGGAACAACTGGCACTTAATCCAAATGGATAAGGAATTGTAAGGTTGCCACAACTCTCTTCACAACCAGGCTTTGCAAGAGATGAAGCTGCTATGGATTGATCTAAATTCATAAGCAAAAACAGAAATACAAATTTAAGACTCATTTGGAATTTTTTTCTCTGGAATCTAGAGAGTTAGAATTGTATTAAAGTCTTGAACTTTCTACTTGTAAAAGATCAGGCATTATGCAGGCATATTCTTCTCCTGACTATTCACTTGGAAAATACTAATTATGTATCTTAGTTGTCTTCTTGGATCAGGTCAAAGAATATGAAAAGACTACACCATCTGCAGTGGTATCATAAATTGAGAAAATAACTTGTTGAACAAATATTTGAATATTTGGTAGGCTCAATAATGCACCAAGACTTGGTCTTTACAAGAAAATTTATTTTGAAATTGTAGTAGTTCAGATCTGAACGGGAGCCTTGGAGCAACGGTAAAGTTATCTTCGCGTGATCTCTTATGTCACGAGTTGAACCGTGAAAACCGCCACTAATATTTTTATTAGGGTAGACATTCTATATCACACTCCTTGGGATGCGGCCCTTCCCCGAGATGCCTTGTGAACTGAGCTGCCTTGTTAGTAGTCCAGATATCATTTGCTAGCTTAAGTTCAATTTTCGTCCTAGCACTTGTGCAGTTGTCATATTCACCGATAATTCTTACGCCGGCAATTCTCTATAATTGTCAACTATTGATAAGAAGGGAATTAAATCTCATAGCTTTAGAGGTGCCTTTTGCACTCTTAATTTCTCAATTAAACCTTTCCTGACCCACGTGAATACTAGTAAAACCCATCTTCTTTAATGCAGGATTGTCTAACTCACTTGATATTTCCCTCCATTCTGGTTGAGACGTAAGGACCTTAACCTTATCAAGTTCTTAAAGCAACATCCCAAGGTTCATTATTTCATAGACTTTAAAAGAACGGAAAAGGTCCAAATGCCCCTTGTACTGTATGAAATTAGCACATTTGTCCATTTTTAATACTTTAGCTCGTATATGTCTTTACCGTCACATAGTTGATCCATATATGGCTTTTTAAAACAGAATCTACCCAAACTAAATAGCTTAAATGTATTACAAACACTATTTTCTTTTTATTAGTGCTTTTTTTTTTCTTTACCTTTCTCATTTCTTTCTTCTTTTCTTTTTTTTTTTCCTTTTTCTTTCTCCCATATCCGAGTTCCTCCATCGTTGATGCCTTTTCCATTTTCGTCACCAATTTAACTTGACAAAACTCATGACTTCCTGCTAATTTTATTATCACAAACCCCACAGGTTCTTCTGACCTAAAGGAGATGAAAATTGTTGGAGAAACTTTTTCGGTGATGCTAATTGGGTGAAGGTGGGATATGGTTGTTCAGATTTTGAAGGTCTTGTTACCTTCAGATCTGAAGCTCCACGGTGAACAACACTTTCAACATCTGAAAAACCATATCCTACCTTCACCAAATTAAAACTACCGAAAAAAAAATTCCGATAATTTTCATCTCCTTCTTTTCAGAAGAACCAAAGCCTTCTCGCTTGGAAGTTTTGGTAGTGTAGGTTTGATTTTTAGGAATAAAATCACGTGAAATTGGTGATAGAAATGGAGAAGGCACGGGCAATGGAGGAAATCGGATATGGGAAAAAGAAAAAGGAAAAAAAAAGAAGAAAGAAAAAAGAAAGGTAAAGAAAAAAAAAAGTACTAATAAAAAGGAGATAATATTTGTAATACACTTTTGTCACGCCCCAACTTAGGGAGGGGCGTGGCTGGCACCCGGTGCCGCATGGTCCGAGCGAACCACTCTGTAACTCATTCATTCTTTTTGTAACTATCATGGGCCAACATGGCCACAACTCGTGATGTATAATTGTAAGTGGACAAATGCTATATCAATGAACCTTTGTTCATAAAATATGAATACATATGGGCCGTCAAGGCCTCTGACATACTGTACATAGTAAACCTGTGTCTACAAAGCTTCAAAGATTATTTGACATAAAATGGGACAGGGTACCGGCCTACCCATAAGTCTGAAAAAAAAACATCTGACACGGTGACTCATATACTCGGCTGCACTCTGAATGAGGTGGAGTCTTAACAATCCTTTGTTGAAGCCAATCTCGTCTACTATGAAGGCTCATCAAACTGATTATCTATACATGCAGGCATGAATACAGCGTCCCCAACAAAAGGACGTCAGTACGAATAATTTACCGAGTATGTAAGGCAGTATATAGAAAGCTGAAACTGAACTGAAATCTAAACATATGCTTACCTGCTGATACTGACTTAACTCTTTCAAGATAGTAAGTAAAATANTATATATATATATATATATATATATATATATATATATATATATATATATATATATATATATATATATATATATATATATATATATATATATATATAATAACTGCTCTGCCGTAGTAGGCTCGCTCATAGGCGCTCGGCCATACTAGGCTCTGTGTCTCGACCAACTGGGCTCGCTCATAGGCGCTCGGCCTTAGTAGGCTCGGTATATAACTTTACCATCTGATCTGAGGTTGCCCAATAAGGGCCTGCCCGTCGATTATAGCTCGATGGTAATGAAAATACTGTGATACTGTATATATAGACTCTCTGCCCTCTTGCCTGGAAAAAGAAAATACTCAAATGAATATGAAGTCCTGATAAAGAGAATATTGTAACTTACGAGACTAGCAAAATATACGTAAATTCCGGGATATGAATTTTTTTATGCCTCGTTATCAAACTAGTGTAATGACGAGATCATGCCAAAATGAAGGAAGAGCTTAGCCTTAACATACCTGAAGTAAGGAAAAATCCATATAATATTCTTGGAGAAGATTGCACCAGGTAACGTAAGAAGCACTTAGTTAAGAACTAAAACATTCTCATGCCCAGAGATACGAACAAGTTTCCAAATCCTAAACTCCCGTAAATCAAAAATGAGACACCGATGATTCCTGTGTAGTAAAGAGGCACGTCCTTGAGTTGAAAGAACTCCCTGACTAATTCAATACCCTCCTAATCCTTCTTGGAAATAATTTATATTGCATCTCTATAATATTGCATGCATTGGCTTAAAATTTTGCAAATCATATTTCATTTATCAATTTGCTCTTTCTTGCTTTGCTTTAATGGGAAGCAACCATCGGTTTCTTTTTCTCTTGGTATTATTCCACATGTAGTTATAATCATCAAGCAAATGTTCCTTGTAGTGAGATCTAAGCTTATTAAAATAATAATAGAAAGGCTTATTTTTGGCAACATACAGATTCTCCATTTTAAATCATGCCACATATACTATAATGTATGAGTCATACTTGTATTAAGGCAAAAAATTGCCATGTTGTGTTTTTATTCAATATATTTTGGATAATTATCAATTATCAGCATAATTAAGAAATGTCTCAAATTACTTTAAAATTCAACTCATTTTTAATATAATTTATATATACCCGACTGTCATGGTCATGTGGTACCTCGTATGGCACTAGTCCGTAAATATTGAGTACTTTAACTCGGGCCGTATTTTATCCCAACATGC
The DNA here is from genome assembly GCA_005239505.1 of Nicotiana paniculata. Taxonomy (NCBI): domain Eukaryota; kingdom Viridiplantae; phylum Streptophyta; class Magnoliopsida; order Solanales; family Solanaceae; genus Nicotiana; species Nicotiana paniculata. The sequence goes on along the minus strand of ML349307.1, from coordinate 37,651 downwards.
CAAACTTGGACGAAAATTCATTTTCTTTGACTTGCTTCCCCTCTCACCATCACAAATTTACTTATCACTTGTTTGAAATAGCGTAATGATTAAAATCTCAAAATAATCTCATCCCCGAACTTACGTCGATTAACTTACGACGAAACTTTAACATACAAAATGCGGGATGTAACATCATTCCCCCCTTTGGAACATTCGTTACCGAATGTTGACTGGTGCTATTATCATTTTCATAAGCTATGTCTTCTGAATACTTTATTACTCTCCTTGACATCTAGTAAACTATTCTATGATTAAATCCAAAGGCCAGAGCATTCCCCCTTTAGGCCTCTTTCTCACACCACGACTTATTGTCGGAATCCTTCCAGTCTCGTAACTGTTGCTACCTTTTATCATGCAGCATGTACGACTCTAACCTTGTAAGTGCGCTTATGCGTCTCTTATCTCCTTTTTCCTCCAGCTTTTAACCAATTTCTAGACCTTACTTTGTGAACATATACAGAGCTTAATAAGATGTCCCTCTGGGCATGTATATAGGTATACTTAAGTTCTTCGCTCGATACTTTGTTGAACTCACGAATATTGTTATACCTTATTTCATAGATCCTTTTATTCATTCATATGACTTTACTACATCTAGGAAGGTCATACTATACCATAACTCATACTTCGATTATCGTTACTGTGGTTTGCAACCAACTCCAGGTTACTCTCGTTGCCCATCTTATATGTATAAATCTATGTCCTTTAATGTTTCTTCATTACTGTTCATCTTAAGAATGACGGCCTAATCTCACCTCATACTTTGTGACTTTTGTACATCCATTGTCGATTCGCCTTAATGTAGATGTATCATCTAGTAGTGATAACTTGATCTCTTAACACTGCCGCTAGGGCTCACGTCTCATCGTGGAACATTTGAAGTGATTGTCTTGATCCACATGGGGGTGATACGATACTATACTTCCATAATCATATTTCTTAGCATCTCGGTGTGATTTACCATACGTGGGTATTTTAATCATGTACAATTCATGAAATCATTACTCAATCGAAGGCCCAAACGTCATCCTTCCTCTATCACAATTTCACCTTCATTCTACTATTAGAGTGAATTCCATCTCTTTTAAATGCTACTAGTCTTAGACTCATTTGAGTTCATTTAGGCTATACTGAGCTTTGTATAACTTAGAGAAACCATCAGCTCTTCTTGTTTTCGTGGGCTTAATCCTGAGGACATATCATTCTCGTCACCTTCTTACTTGCCCTTTCTTATCCTTACTCCTATCTTCCCAAAATCTTGTCGCTTTACCATTCTTTAGCGTGCGACCTACACATATCTATTTGTATTACTCGCAGCCTTCCTTCAACTTGATTGCATCATAGGTTCCCTTGTGTTATTCTGGAACATCATCCGAGACATCACACCATCTCTAACTCTTCTTTACTCTCTTAACTAGACCTCTCAGTACCTAGAAATCATAGGCTGGATGATATACCACTGAAGACGCTGCTATCATTTCTAGATACTGAATCCCCGCGCTTCTATACTTTGAGTATCTCGTACGTTGTTCACCTTTACCTTACCTTAAAATATCACATCGTATATTCTATCTCTTTCATGACTTCCCTTCAACCTAGGTGTAATTTACATCCATAACTTTAAGCTCTATTATAATACTTGCACCTCTGGTGCATACACAACCCGGTGGGAGCTTCGTACTGACTTGTTATGAGGTACTCTTCTGACCGGCTTCATCATAGGGTTGTTATAGAATATGGTTGGCGTACTATCCCTCTTGTACCTATGATATTAAGAGTGGCCCTGTAATGTGCTCAATCACGATTTCTATAATTTTCTGGGTCCAATAGTCAGATTCCTAATTATTCCTAATTTACTTCGTTGATGTAACTCTTTAGTTTCCTCATTCTTCTAATCAGTCTTTACGTAGGTTTAAGCTATCTCCCGATCTGCGGTTCATGGTATTAGTTATTACTGTAGCCTTTTATGGACACTGAGGAATATCCATGATACAATCCTTTAATAATTCAATCCTTCATCTATGATCTAGGCTCAATTCTTTCTTTTAACGTATACCAGAATCTTCTACGGCTGTATATGCTGCATGAATAATACTTCGAACCATTAAGTGCATTCATAACGTAACCAACTCTGGATCATTGATCGAGTAATTTATTTCGTTCCATCTTAGCTTTCTTTCAAGGTAAGCTATTACTTTTCCCAGTCTTTCTTCCCCCGTGTTGCGTCCATACTTAGCTTATTTTAGTGCCCACACATGATAGAGTTTTCGTGCAACTCATATGATCTCGAATATTACCTTTAATTTTACTTCCCGTTCATTAGCCACGGTAAGTGCCACTTTCCTTTGGAGTGCTTCCAATGTTGTTGTAAGACTGTTGTTACACGACCATTTCCTCTTTAGGCCGGTATGCTTTGGTTGAAGCCTTTTTTCCTTATTTCCTCAACTAGTCTTTCATTGTGGTACTTAGGGAGGAGGATCCTCTGACTCTTGTAAGGCTGCGAGCTTATCACATCGTATGCCTGACGGAATATTTGATGTTCTTCCTCGCCTATAATTACTTGTAGTTACTTATCTCCACGCCCTTGGGCTTGTAGGGTTACTCCTGAATTAATATTTTGATTGTCTTCATGGTGACACTTTCTTTTATTTCTGTAACACTCATGCGGTACCTTTTTAACTTCCCCAAATCCTATATGGATATTTTTCAAGGATCACGATGTCATAACTGTGAGGCTGAATTCCCCATATTGGGGTTCCCTATATTTATTTTGCACGATCTGTTGATTTGTTTGTATTCTCTTGTCTATCCATTGCTAGGCTCTTCTTGAATCAATACAAATTACTTGTTAGCTCATTCCCGTATCAATATTCCGCGTAATCTTTCTTGGGTCATTTCCTTTGTCTTAACTTGACTCTCGCACTGGCTCCTTATTAATCAACAATATCTCGGGAAGGAACCCTTACTTCTTTTCCTTGACGTCGTGTTTGCATAATTCTCTGGTATTGTAGATTAACTGTAGGATTTAAATAAGTGCAATCTCATCCCTTTCTTATTTTTATCGCATTCCTCCTTTATCATTCCATATTCCCCTCTTTAGGGGAGTACCAAGACTTGGAGCTACGTCGACCTGCATATAGACATTTTTCCTCTCAATTTTTGGCGTCATTTCGCATCAATGACCCTTACTCGCCTTGCGGTAATTCTTCTATACCAAGGATAATAAAGTTCTTCACTCGCAATGGTGGAAATTAGTGTAATTGGAACATATAGTCCCTTAAGCTTAACTTTTCTCCCACTGCTTGCTTTAGGGAAGCGTTTTCCTGAATGACCATCCTCTGAATTCGTCATGGATCTTCTTCTGTTGTCCATTCTATTACTACCGGAACGCAATCTAAAATTCTCATGATGCTGACTATTATCAAATCACTCAGTTCATAATTCATGTTTAGTTTATCTTGTTCACCAGTCCATATTGATTTCTATTACTCTGGGGTCTAACTTTCCCTTCTTTTAATCGCATTAGAGTCGCGAACTTATTTCTCGAAATGAGGACGTGATTGTATGGACTATACTCTTTTGTTGTCTTAAGGCCCATCACCCTTCGTCTCTTTATTCATTTGACTATAGATTCTGTAATACTGTCATCTTTATGACCTACCTTTGTTATCCATGAATCACATCTTACTCTTTAATGCTTCATTAGCTCTCTTCTTATTTCCTACTAACATTTCTGTCTATCACTTTATTCTAAAACTTCAACAAGATATTCTTTCGCTTTTAGTATCTCCTTGCTCCATTCATCGGCTCTACGGGTTTCTCAACCCCCTCGCTTTACTAGGGAGCGGAGTCACACTAAGGTAATATTTTCCCTTTCCAGGCTTTCAGTACCGATCTTTGAATTTTTTTTTTATCACGCTAGTATTCACATCTAATTGTAACATTCTAGAGTGCAGATCTATTAGCACCTTTGTAATATCCTTCGGAAATGTCAACTAACGCAAACCATCTATTCATCATTTTGGGTTATCCTAACCCCAGCCGGATCCTATTATCCTGTCCTTCTCTTAAACCATATCCATTAGCTCCCATAAGGCATGACCGAGATAGGTGTGGCCGATTGTACGTACATCTATTACTGTTGAAGGTAATTCAAAATGCTTATATCTCTATTCCTGAATGGTAAATAATGATAATCTTTATTAATTGGGTACCTTGTACCCTTCTTCACCTTGCTTCTTTTACTTGCTGCAACTTGTGTCTACTTCCAATTACGTTATTCATTTTTTACCATAAGACCACATAAGTATTCTTTCCTAAAAGCTCCTTTTCACAAACCGTGCACCTTTTAGTACATGCATGATCTGTTGAAGGCCTCGCATTTACTTATCATAAGCAAGATGCAAAATCGAGTTCTTCTAATTTAACACTTCCACAGCTATATCCCTTATCGATCATCTTTCTGAATGTAGGCATCGTCTTATTACGAAGAAAATAGAAGTTCGGAATTTGAATTCTTATAAGTGAGCTCTACCACACGATGTAGAGTAAGAAGAAAGAGTGACAATCCTAAATGCCCTGTAGCCTCCTGCTTCTAAGTGTGGTGCACGATACACCCATAAGCAAGACTCTACTAGACACAACTTGTAGACTCATTAGGACAAAATTTCTCTGATACCACTTTTTCCACGCCCCTAACTTAGGGAGGGTTGTGGCTGGCACCTGGTGCCGCACTGGACCGAGCGAAACACTCTGTAACTCATTCATTCCTTTTGTAACTATCATGGGCCAATATGGCCACAACTCGTGATGTAAAATTGTAAGTGGGTAAATGTTATATCAATGAACCTTTGTTCATAAAATATGAATACATATGGTCCGTCAAGGCCTTTGACATACTGTACATAGTAAACCTGTGTCTACAAAGCTTCAAAGATTATTTGACATAAAATGGGACAGGTACCAGCCTACCCATAAGTCTGGAAAAAAAACTTCTGACACGGTGACTTATATACTCGGCTGCACTCCGAATGAGGTGGAGTCTTACCGATCCTTTGTTGAAGCCAACCTCTTCTACTATGAAGGCTCATCAAACTGCTTATCTATACCTGCAGGCATGGATACAACGTCCCCAACAAAAGGACGTCAGTACGGATAATGTATCGAGTATGTAAGGCAGTATATAAAAAGTTGAAACTGAACTGAAATCTGAACATATGTTTACATGCTGATATTGACTCAAATCTCTCAATATAGTAAGTAAAATAGTTGTCCGACCCTATAAGGCTCGGTATATATATATATATTAAACTCTCTCAATATAGTAAGTAAAATAGTTGTTCGGCCCTATAAGGCTCGATATATATATATATATATATGCTCTGCCGTAGTAGGATCGCTCATAGGCGCTCGGCCATACTAGGCTCTGTGTCTCGACCAACTGGGCTCGCTCATAGGCGCTCGGCCACAGTAGGCTCCGTATATAACTTTACCATCTGATCAGAGGTTGCCCAATAGGGGCTTGCCTATCGATTATAGCTCGATGGTAATGAAAATACTGTGATACCGTATATATAGACGCTCTGCTCTCTTGACTGGAAAAAAAAAATACTCAAATGAATATGAAGTCCTGATAATAGAATATTGTAACTTGCGAGACTAGCAAAATATATGTAAATTCCGGAATATGAATTTTTCTTTATGCCTCGTTATCAAACTTGTGTAATGAAGAGATCATGCGAAAATGAAAGAAAGGCTTAGCCTTAACATACCTGGAGTAGGAAAAAAATCGTATAATATTCTTGGAGAAGATTGCACCAGGTAATGTAAGAAGAACTTAGTTAAGAACTACAACATTCTCATGCCCAGAGATACGAACAAGTTTCCAAATCCTAAACTCCCGTAAATCAAAAATGAGACACCGATGATTCCTGTGTAGTAGGAAAGAGGCACGTCCTTGAGTTGAAAGAACTCCCTGACTAATTCAATACCCTCCTAATCCTTCTTGGAAATAATTTATATTGCATCTCTATAATATTGCATGCATTGGCTTAAAATTTTGCAAATCATATTTCATTTATCAATTTGCTCTTTCTTGCTTTGCTTTAATGGGAAGCAGCCATCGTTTTCTTTTTCTCTTGGTATTACTCCACATGTAGTTATAATCATCAAGCAAATGTTCCTTGTAGTGAGATCTAAGCTTATTAAAATAATAATAGAAAGGCTTGTTTTTGGCAACATACAGATTCTCCATTTTAAATCATGCCACATATACTATAATGTATGAGTCATACTTGTATTAAGGCAAAAATTTGCCACGTTGTGTTCTTATTCAAAATATTTTGGATAATTACTAATTATCCACATTATTAAGAAATGTCTCAAATTACTTTAAAATACTACTCATTTTTAATATACTTTTTATATATACCCTACTGTCATGGTCATGTGATACCTCGTATGGCACTAGTCCATAAATACTGAGTATTTTAACTCGGGTTGTATTTTATCCCAACATGCCAAACTTGGATGAAAATTCATTTTCTTTGACTTGCTTCCCCTCTCACCATCACAAATTTACTTATCACTTGTTTGAAATAACGTAATTCTTAAAATCTCAAAATAATCTCATCCCCGAATTTACGTCGATTAACTTACGACGAAACTTTAACATACAAAATGCGGGATGTAACATCATTCCCCCCTTTGGAACATTCGTTACCGAATGTTGACTGGTGCTCTTATCATTTTCATAGGCTATGTCTTCCGAATATTTTATTACTCTCCTTGCCATCTAGGAAACTGTTCTATGATTAAATCCAAAGGCCAGAGCATTCCCCCTTTAGGCCTCTTTCTCACACCACGACTTATTGTCGGAATCCTTCCAGTCTCGTAACTGTTGCTACCTTTTATCATGCAGCATGTACGACTCTAACCTTGTAAGTGCGCTTATGCGTCTTTTATCTCCTTTTTCCTCCAGATTTTAACAAATTTCTAGACCTTACTTTGTGAACATATACAGAGCTTAATAAGATGTCCCTCTGGGCATCTATAGGTATACTTAAGTTCTTCGCTCGATACTTTGTTGAACTCACGAATATTGTTATACCTTATTTCATAGATCCGTTTATTCATTCATATGACTTTACTACATCTAGGAAGGTCATACTATACCATAACTCATATTTCGATTATCGTTACTGTGGTTTGCAACCAACTCCAGGTTACTCTTGTTGCCCATCTTATATGTATAAATCTATGTCCTTTAATGTTTCTTCATTACTGTTCATCTTAAGAATGAAGGCCTAATCTCACCTCATACTTTGTGACTTTTGTACATCCATTGTCGATTCGCCTTAATGTAGATGTATCATCTATTAGTGATAACTTGATCTCTTAACACTGCCGCTAGGGCTCACGTCTCATCGTGGAACATTTGAAGTGATTGTCTTGATCCACATAGGGGTGATACGATGCTATACTTCCATAATCGTATTTCTTAGCATCTCGGTGTGATTTACCATACGTGGGTATTTTAATCATGTACAATTCATGAAATCATTACTCAATCGAAGGCCCAAACGTCATCCTTCCTCTATCGCAATTTCACCTTCATTCTACTATTAGAGTGAATTCCATCTCTTTTAAATGCCACTAGTCTTATACTCATTTGAGTTCATTTAGGCTATACTGAGCTTTGTATAACTTAGAGAAACCATCAGCTCTTCTTGTTTTCGTGGGCTTAATACTGAGGACATATCATTCTCGTCACCTTCTTACTTTCCCTTTCTTATTCTTACTCCTGTCTTCCTTAAATCTTGTCGATTTACCATACTTTAGCGTGCGACCTACACATATCTATTTGTATTACTTGCAACCTTCCTTAAACTTGATTGCATCATAGGTTCCCTTGTGTTATTCTAGAACATCATCCGAGACATCTCACCATCTCTAACTCTTATTTACTCTCTTAACTAGACCTCTCAGTACCTAGAAATCATAGGCTGGATGATATACCATTGAAGACGCTGCTATCATTCCTGGATAATGAATCCTCGCGCTTCTAGACTTTGAGTATCTCGTACGTTTTTCACCTTTACCTTACCTTAAAATTTCGCATCGTATATTCTATCTCTTTCATGACTTCCCTTCCACCTAGGTGTAATTTACATCTATAACTTTAAGCTCTATTATAATACTTGCACCTATGGTGCATATGCAACCCGGTGGGAGCTTCGTACTGACTTGTTATGAGGCTGGTACTCTTCTGACCGGCTTCATCATAGGGCTGTTATAGAATATGGTTGGCGTACTATCCCTCTTGTACCTCTGATGTTAAGAGTGACCCTGTAATGTGCTCAATAACGATTTCTATATTTTTCTGGGTCCAATAATCAGATTCCTAATTATTCTTGATTTACTTCGTTGATGTAACTCTTTAGTTTCCTCATTCTTCTAATTATTCTTTATGTAGGTTTAAGTTATCTCCTGATCTGCCGTTCATGGTATTAGTTATTACTTTAGCCTTTTATGGACACTGAGGAATATCCATGATACAATCCTTTAATAATTCAATCTTTCGTCTATGATCTAGGCTCAATTCTTTCTTTTAACGTATACCAGAATCTTCTACGGCTGTATATGCTGCATGTATAATACTCCGAACCATTAAGTGCGTTCATAATGTAACTAAATCTGGATCATTGATCGAATAATTTCTTTCGTTCCATCTTAACTTTCTTTCAAGGTAAGCTATTACTTTTCCCAGTCTTTCTGCCCCCTGTTGCGTCCATACTTAGCTTATTTTAGTGCCCACACATGCCAGAGTTTTCGTGCAACTCATATGATCTCGAATATTACCTTTAATTTTACTTCCCGTTCATTAGCCACGGTAGGTGCCACTTTCCTTTGGAGTTCTTCCAATGTTGTTGTAAAACTGTTGTTACACGACCATTTCCTCTTTAGGTCGTTGTGCTTTGGTTGAAGCCTTTTTTTCTTATTTCCTCAACTAGTCTTTCATTGTGGTACTTAGGGAGGAGGGTACTCTTACTCTTGTAAGGTTGCGAGCTTATCACATCATATGCCTGATGGAATTTTTGATGTTCGTCCTCGCCTATAATTACTTGTAGTTACTTATCTCCACACCCTTGTGCTTGTAGGGTTACTCCTGAACTAATATTTGATTGTCTTCATGGTGACACTTTCTTTTATTTGCGTAACACTCATGCTGTACCTTTTTAACTTCCCCAAATCCTATATGGATATTTTTCAAGGATCACGATGTTATAACTATCAGGCTGAATTCCCCATATTGGGGTTCCCTATGTTTATTTTGCACGATCTGTTGATTTGTTTGTATTCTCTTGTCTAGCCATTGCTAGGATCTTCTTGAATCAACTACTAATTGCCTGTTGGCCCATTCCCGTATCAATATTCCGCGTAATCTTTCTTGGGTCATTTTCTTTGTCTTAACTTGCCTCTCGCATTGGCTCCTTATTAATCATCAATATCTCGAGCAAGAACCCTTACTTACTTTCCTTGACGTCGTGTTTGCATAATTCTCTGGTATTGTAGCTTAAATGTAGGCTTTAAATAAGCGTTATCTCATCCCTTTCTCATTTTTATCGCATTCCTCCTTTATCATTCCATATTCTCCCCTTTAGGGGAGTACCAAGACTTGGAGCTACGTCGACCTGCATATAGACGTTTTTCCTCTCCATTTTTGGCGTCATTTCGCATCAATGACCCTTACTCGCCTTGCGGTAATTCTTCTATACCAAGGATAATAAAGTTCCTCACTCGCAATGGTGGAAATTAGTGTAATTGGAACATATAGTCCCTTAAGCTTAACTTTTCTCACATTGCTTGCTTTAGGGAAGCGTTTTCCTGAATGACCATTCTCTGAATTCTTCATGGATCTTCTTCTGTTGTCCATTCTATTACTACCGGAACGCAATCTAAAATTCTCATGATGCTGACTATTATCAAATCACTCAGTTCATAATTCATGTTTAGTTTATCTTGTTCACCAGTCCATATTGATTTCTATTACTCTGGGTCTAACTTTCCCTTCTGTTAATCGCGTTAGAGTCGCGAACTTATTTCTCGAAATGGGGACGTGATTGTATGGCCTATACTCTTTTGTTTTCTTAAGGCCCATCACTCCTCGTCTATTTCTTCATTTGAATATAGATTATGTAATATTGTCATCTTTATGACCTACCTTTGTTATCCATGAATCACATCTTACTCTTTAATGCTTCATTAGCTCTCTTCTTATTTCCTGCTAACATTCTGTCAATCACTTTATTCTGAAACTTCAACAAGATATTCTTTCGCTTTTAGTTCTCCTTGCTTCATTCATCGGCTCTACGGGTTTCTCAACCCCCTCGCTTTACTAGGGACGAGAGTCACACTAAGGTAATATTTTTCCCTTCCAGGCTTTCAGTAGCTATCTTCAAAATTTTTTTTTGATCACGCTAGTATTCACATCTAATTGTAACATTCTAGAGTGCAGATCTATTAGCACCTTTGTAATATCCTTCGTTAATGCCAACTAACACAAACCATCCATTCATCATTTTGGGTTACCCTAACCCCAGCCGGATCCTACTATCCTGTCCTTCTCTTAAACCATATCCATTAGCTCCCATGGGACATGACCGAGATAGGTGTGGCCGATTGTACGTACATCTAATACTGTTGAAGGTAATTCAAAATGATTATATCTCCCTTCCTGAATGGTAAATAATGATAATCTTTATTAATTGGGTACCTTGTACCCTTGTGCACCTTGCTTCTTTTACTTGCTGCAACTTGTGTCTACTTCCAATTCCGTTATTCTTTTTTTACCGTAAGACCACATAAGTATTCTTTCCTAAAAGCTCCTTATCAAGAACCGTGCACCTTTTAGTACACGCATGATCTGCTGAAGACCTCGCATTTATTTATCATAAGCAAGATGCAAAATCGAGTTCCTCTAATTCAACACTTCCACAGCGATATCCCTTATCGATCATCTTTCTGGACGTAGGCATCGTCTTATTACGAATAAAATAGAAGTTCGGAATTTGAATTCTTATAAGTGAGATCTACCACACGATCTAGAGTAAGAAGAAAGAGTGACAATGCTAAATACCCTGTATCCTCCTGCTTTTAAGTGTGGTGCACGATACACCCATAAGCAAGACTCTACTAGACACGGCTTGTAGACTCACGAGGACAGAACTGCTCTGATACCACTTTTGTCACGCCCCCAACTTAGGGAGGGGTGTGGCTGGAACCCGGTGCCGCATTGGCCCGAGCGAACCACTCTGTAACTCATTCATTCCTTTTGTAACTATCATGGGCCAATATGGCCACAACTCGTGATGTACAATTGTAAGTGGGTAAATGTTATATCAATGAACCTTTCTTCATAAAATATGAGTACATATGAGCCGTCAAGGCCTCTGACATATTGTACATAGTAAACCTGTGTCTACAAAGCTTCAAAGATTATTTGACATAAAATGGGACAGGGTACCAGCCTACCCATAAGTCTAAAAAAAAAATTCTGACACGGTGACTTATATACTCGGTTGCACTTCGAATGAGGTGGAGTCGTACCGATCCTTTGTTGAAGCCAATCTCGTCTACTATGAAGGCTCATCAAACTGATTATCTATACCTACAAGCATGAATACAACGTCCCCAACAAAAGAACGTCAGTACAAATAATATACCGAGTATGTAAGGCAGTATATAGAAAGCCGAAACTAAACTGAAATCTGAACAAATATTTACGTGCTGATACTGACTCAACTCTCTCAATATAGTAAGTAAAATAGTTGTCTGACTCTATAAGACTCGCTATATATATATATATATATATATATATATATATATATATATATATATATATATATATATATATATATATATATATATATATATATATATATATATACACACACACACACACTCAACTCTCTTGGAAACAATTTATATTGCACCTCTATAAATATTGCATGCATCGACTTACAATTTTGCAAATCATATTTCATTTATCAATTTCCTCTTTCTTGCTTTGCTTTAATGGGAAGCAGCCATCGTTTTCTTTTTCTCTTGGTATTACTCCACATATAGTTATAATCATCAAGCAAATGTTATTTTGTAGTGAGATCTAAGCTTATTAAGATAATAATAGAAAGACTTATTTTTGGCAACATGCAGATTCCTCCATTTTAAATCATGCCACATATACTATAATATATGAGTCATACTTGTATTAAGGCAAATACTTGTATTAACATACGAAAATACGAGATGTAACAACTTTAATACAATTAAAGAAAGAGCTAATTAGTTTGGGTGGATTCGGGCATATATGAACTAATTATGTGACGGTAAGAGCATATACATACTAATTAGGTGACGGTAAGGGCACATACGGGCTAAAGTATTAACGGAGGGAAGATGTGCTCAATTTCGAATAGCACAAGTGTATATTTGGACCTTTTTCGTTAAAAGAATTAGTTCATAGCTAGAGATTGAGACATATTTATTATTATTGTTGTATCAAATACATAAGTCGAAAAATATAAACGGGGATAGATAATTAGTCGGAATGCCAAGGTAATACATCGCGGAATATGTGGTAGGCGCACGTCACACATTCGAATGTTGATAAGGTGAATCAAATATGCCATTAAAAATCCATCTTTTTAAATTTTCTTTTCCTTTTCCCATATAAATGTTGTGTTTATAAGCCATAGACGGCTTTTTTTGGGAAAGAATTTGTGAGTAGTTAACATGGAGCTTTTGTTTGGACCACGTCAAATACCGATAGATTTAACGAATCAGGTCCAATGCCAAAATAATAAAGGAAAATATTTATCTATATCAGTAGTGCTGGAAGTTGGAAAGTGTTTATCGTATTCAATTTTCCTTCTCTTGCTGGATATCTTAACAAGTAATAAATGCAAAGTGCTTTGAATTTTATTTGCCACGAGGAAAATATAACACCTCACACCTCAATTTTATGAATCATATTCTGGCAAAAGTTTGACTAGTTGATCACGCTCAACTTAATCCTAAAAAGACTAAGTGATTGCTGCAAATGTATTCGGTTCAAGAGTTCAAAATAAATTCCATAAAGAATTAAGGTTTAACTACAATTGTTCAATATCAACAGAAAAACAAATTTGAATAATTTAAAGATTGTAATTTTTGTTTTAAGCTAATTAACTAACAACTATTAAAAACTAAATTATATTTTTGCAAGATGAATACTATAAACAGAAACTTTTTCATTTCCCTAAGAAAATCAGATTGTATATTTTCTAACAGAATTAAACAATTTATGAATAAGCATAAAATATCAAAAGATAAGTGATAAACTTTGGAGCTTATTTCATGCTCTCTCGCCCTATCTTATGTGGTACTGATGCTTAAAGAATATATATATATATATATATATATATGTATATATATATATATTACTCGTGTTTGTGAATTTCGGATGTAAAAAGTATTGATTTATGTTAATTGGTGGTGTTTTTATGTGTAGGGATCATCCGGAGGCAATAGGGAGCGAAATGTGCGAGATTAGAGCCAAAACGGAGAAAAAAGATAAATGTTGAATTCTAGCGCCACACGCCACCTGTGGCGCCGTTTACAGAATTTTCAGGAGGCCAATGCCAGGGCTAGCACCCCACGCTGCCCTAGACGCTGGTGACGAGAATTTTTCCAATTTTACACAGGACAAGGTTATTTCGGCCCAAGACCTACCCAACGCGTATAAAAAGCAAGACTAAGCCTATTTTGAGAGGGGAGATGTTACTTTGAAGGAAAAATACACACAAGAAACATCGGAGAGCGAGGATATCTCAGTTTTCTTCATTTTTTCTTAGTATTTTCATTGATTCAACACTTGTGAATTAGTTTTGATTATCATGAGTGACTAAACCCCATAGTTCTGGGGTTGTGATTGAGCCATGAATATTGTTGTTTAACATTGACCTAACCTTAATTACAATTCACCAATATATGATTGTTTCTTCAATTCTGTGATTAATTACTTAATTGTCTGGCCAATAGTTAGGTTCTATTTACCATTTATGCTATGCTTGGGAAAGCCATGTTTAAATTAGAAAAGAATTAAAGAGAGTACGATCTTAACTCTGGGGGAGGGGGAACAGATTTGTGGTTAGGATAGGAATATACCTAATCACCGTGCTTAATTAACTATTTTAATCTTACTGTGTTCTTAATAGATTGATTCAATAGGAATATAGGCGTTAATCTAGTTTGAATAGGCGAGTAGTACTTCGGGAGAAGGATACGAGAGCAATTGTTCGATTAATTAGCAACCATGAGTGAATTGTACGAAAGGGAGAGTTAACTAGAACACAATAGAATTGGTGAATCGATCACAACCCTGGAATATTGTCGCTACTGAATACACAACAACTATGTTGCTACTTGATAATTTAGTTACTAGTTAGAATTATAGTTGAGTATAATCACACTTTTGAACTCGGATTGGCTCGACTGAATAACAATCTTGGTAAATTTAGTAGGTAGTTAATACAAGTCTTTGTAGGTTCGACACTTGACTTATCATTTTATTACTTGTACGATCATGTATATTTGTGTGTGCGTTTGAGAGCAACAAGTACTCTTTTTTTTTTAATCAATCCCAAAAAATATATATATTTTTTTTATTTAAAAACAATTTATCTTTAAAAAATTTAGTTTACAAAACGTAGTGAATACTACTAAAAACTGAGCTCGACGCTAGCTCAATAAAATTTCCTTGAAGAAGCATCCTCTTTCTCAACGCATAGAAATGAAAAGTTGCACAAAAATTAAGGAGCCTTTAGGCTAACGAATGCATTCCACTTTCCCACACAAAGCAACATGTTCCTCTTTAATTCTTCGAAACTAATAAATAAAACTAGGAAAAATAAATGAACAAATCTGATTAATAAAAAGGATACTCTCTCCTATGCAAGTTATATACACTTACAGTGGCGTACGCAAGATTTTCTCTTAAAGGTTCAAAAAGAAAAAAATTAAAATAGATTATAGTTAATGGGGATTGCAAAGATTTTGAACCCCTTAAAATAAACTTTATTTTTTATTTTTATATAGTAAATTTTGAATCCCCTTGATATAGCTCAAAAATATAGTTTAGGCGTTAAGGGGTTCAAAATCTTTACAGTGGCGTACGCAGGATTTTCTCTTAGAGGTTCAAAAAGAAAAAAATTAAAATAGATTATAGCTAATGGGGATTGCAAAGATTTTGAACCCCTTAACGACTAAACTACATTTTTGAGCTATATCAAGGGGATTCAAAATTTACTATATAAAAATAAAAAATAAAGTTTATTTTATATACACAGTGTAATATTTCGGTGAAGGGGGTTTCCGCCTAGAAATCCGCAGACCTATCATGCTCGAGCTCTGTGATCACATGTTTCATTTCAACTTGCATTAATTTGCATTAGCTTGAATATGACTCTATTAGATCTTTTAAAGAAAAATTAGTAACAGACGTAAGGTTTGAAGTCTCCAAGAATATCAGTAATTGCCAATATAATGAACCAAACTGGCATCAAACTAGTGTAAGCTATCATCATCAGTAGGAGCTTAGCTCAATTAGCAATGGAAACCATTATCCTCTCTAAGGAAAAAGTGAAGCCCTCCAAACCAACACCTCCACACCTCAAAAACCACAAACTATGCTTTTTAGACCAAATTCAAATGCAAACAAGAATCAAAATTGTCCTCTTCTACGAAAATACCACACTCGCACAAAATGAAAATAACCTCAAGAATGCCCTTTCAGAGACACTAACTCTGTTTTATCCACTTGCTGGAGAATTAAAAGAAGGTTCCACTTTTGTAAACTGCAATGACACTGGAGTTGTTTACGTTGAGGCTCAAGCAAAGACGCGTCTTAGTCAGTTTCTTGAGAACCCTGATCTCTCACAACTCAAGAAATTGATGATAAATGTTGAAAGTAATGATGATATGACTCAATTAGTTTCTGTACAGATTACTAGATTTGATTGTGGAGGAATAACAATAGGGACAAGCATGTTCCATTTAGTCTCAGATGCAAACACAATGAGTGCATTTCTCAACACTTGGGCTAACATTGCACGAGAGAGGATCATGCCATTGGCTTCTCTTGATTTCACTTCATCATCGCTACTCTTTCCCCCTCAGAACCATTTGCCACAAGAGTTATCTGCATTTCTCAAAACTTTATATTTCAAGGAGGGAGATCAGTTTCTCCAAAGAAGATTCGTGTTTGATTCTAAAGCAATTGCAGCTGTCAAACTGAAAGCTGGATCCAGTAGTTCAGTGCTTAAGCCGACGCGAGTGGAGGCATTGACAGCTTTCATATGGAAGCATATGATGTTAGCAAGTAGAGCAGTAAAGGGAAGCTCAAGCCCCAGCTGCATGCTAAATCATTCTATGAATTTAAGGCCAAGGCTGCATCCACCATTGCCTAATGCTTTTGGGAATGTAGTTTGGTTTGCAACTACATTTTACGAGTCAGAAATAACAACGAGTGATAATATTGATCTGTCTCATCTTGTGGGATTAGTGAGAGAAGTGTTTGAGACCTTTTCAAATGGTGAAAACTTGAAGGATATGGAAGGTGATGCGTCTTTTACTTATCTAGTAAATTTGGCCACAGATGTTATTGACTCTTTTGGCAAAGTAGATAACTATATGTTCACAAGCTGGTGTCGTTTTGGACTTGACGAAGTTGATTTTGGATGGGGAAAACCTATTTGGGTGACTCCTCTCTTGGATCCTACTTGTTCATTGGGACATGTCCAAATTGTTATTCTTGTGGAAAATGGACGGAGTAATGATGGGATTGAGGCCTGGATCCTCAGAAATAAGGAGGAAATTCTTGAGTTGGAGAATGATGAGGAATTTATGCAATATGCATCTCCAAATCCTAGCATCCGTATCCCTTGAATATTGTTCTTTTCTTGTTCTCCCAACTTTGAAGTTAATTTAATTTCTTGTTATTAATAATATGAAATAACTTCTCTTTGTGTTAATCCGAACATGTCCAGTTCAGTATAGTACGTAGTTTTAATTTTTCTTTATTGGTTCCCTTACTAAAGGAGATAACTCCATTTACCAAACTACCTCATTAGTTAAGTAAAAGAGTTTAATTTAGAAAGGGTAAAATTATAATCTTCTTACATTAATAATAAATAAATGAAAAAAATGGTTGCAAGAAAATCAAAATAAGGGAGGTACACATAAAGCCAAACCTGAGGGATGAACTCTGAAATTAACACTTTACTATAACACCATAAAATCAAAAATCCTCTTTACATTTGTATATTTAGTGCTCCGCCGATCTAAGACACATAAAATGCAATCAAGAGTGAGTGATATATATTTCATTCTTAATTTCAGTGAATAATATGTTGGCAAAATGCGCTTGATCAAGAAAATTGATAGGTATTAGGGTTCATAATAAAGTGAAATCTCTCCATGGTAAATGGACCCCGCAAAAGGAGGCCTCATTCACCCAAAAGAAAAATGCAAAACAGAAAAGGAAAAATAAAAGCAAACATAAAGCCAAAAAAAGATTGTGCTAATACGTACTAAATTAAACGCGGGAGATAGCAACCGTATGAAAGCACAGAAAGAAGAAAAAGTCCAAAAGTTGAGAGTGAATATGGCTATCTTGAAAAAGTGCAGCAGCAGAGTATGACAAAATAATAAGTACCACACTTGGCAAGATCAAGATGTATTTTCCGTGTTAATCTCCAAGTTTCGAAGAACCTGTGGATGGGACCATTAAACTTTGACATATAAATGAGAAATTTCTTTGTAACTTTTCAGTTGACCGACTTTGACAACATGCTAACAAGAAGTTTCCAATGAAATTTTCAGTTGAAATGAGCTGCATCACGACTTAAAAGACCTCAACAGACTTGTGAGGAAGTCAACAACTTCAAGTTCCAAGTGAAGAACAAAAGATAAGCAACAATATCCTACTTCAATTCCTCAAAGTGTATGTAAAGTTTTAACATGGAAAACATCCGAAAACTACAACTGGAACGTACACTTTCAATTCCAACATGTTTCCCGCAGAGAAACTCAATACCAAGCACTACAGCAACTTCAGAAGGGATATCTTTGAGAAACAGCAGCTTCAATACAAGCAGCTCTACTCCGCAGCATGCTGTTGCAATTCAATTAAATCAGGAAATTGGTCAAGCTGATTCTACAGTGCTGCCTTCTCCCATTCAAAGGGAAGCTGTCTCTAGGCCTATCGCTCCTGCTCCTCAGACACTTCCCACTTCCTTCCTCAGGCCCAGTTAAGCAAAAAATATTTCCCAATGCTTTTAATTTCTATATATGCTTTGTTTTTGTATAATGGGGTGAACCTGGGAAAAGTAAAGGTTAGTCACGAAGTCAGATTATGGACGTGCTCTAGAATATATGTTAGGATTTAACTTACACACATTCACATTGTAAGTATTTTTTGCATTATTAGTGCATAACCTGTTGTAATAGGTTATTACCAGCTTCCTTTTCCAGGTTATTAATACTAGTTATCTACTTATCTTTTAGGTGATTACGCTGCCAGTATCTAGAAGTTAAACCATGTTATATCTTCTCCAAGAGTATATAATTTACCCTATCTTACGGCATGTTGAACATAGACCCCAACCTACCCCTTATGTGAGTCTATCCTACATCACTCTATGCTACCCGGTTAGGCCCGAACAATTGGGTCAGTTCACATATCACCTAATCTACTTGCTCTCATACAAAAAGCATGTTGAACAAGCTACAAAAACCATATCTAGATAAATCAAAAACAAAGTAACAAGCATCAATTTTAGCCAATATCTATCAGCTGAAACAACAAACAGATATGGTGAGTTTTCAGGAAATGGACAATCAGCTTTACTTAACTGAACCATGAACATGGATAATCATCTATAAGAGAGAAAGCCTGTAAGAGAACTTCACAAAGAGCCTCCTTTATGAAAAAGATACAACCAATGAGAGCGGGAAAGAGTAGATTCTCATCTTTCTTTTTGCACATGATTACTTAACAGGGTAAAGTCACACCACTTGCAGGGACTAAACCTATAAACCTTACCATGTATGTGCCACTTTGCCAAGCAGCACTAGGAGGTGATTGGGAGAAGGCTAGAGAATTTTTCAGTCTGCACCCTGGTGCAACATCTTCCAGGATTACCAAAGGGTGGGAGACTGCTCTTCATATTGCAGCCGGGGCTAACAAGGTTCAGTTTGTTGAAGAACTGGTTAAACTTATGAGTCCACTGGAACTGGCACTGCAAAACAAATATGATAATACTGCACTTTGCTTTGCTGCTGCATCTGGACTCACAAGGATCGCAAAAGTTATGGTAATGAAAAATCAATTCTTGCCAATAGTGAGGGGCAGCAAGGGAGTCACACCACTGCACATGGCTGCTCTACTAGGGCACAGAGAGATGGTGTGGTATCTTTATTCAGTGACAGATCATCAGTATCTATGCAAAGATGACTATATCAGCCTGCTGATTGCTACTATAAACTCCAATCTATTTGGTAAAACATATTCCGGTTCCAAATTGCTTTTCAGAAATGAGAACTTGATAAATTTAATATGGACATTTACTTGTTTCGATAAATTAGTGTGGCCATTTATGTTATTGCACAACCAACGTAAAGTTGAACTCTCAGAGGAACATAAAACAGCTATTTACTTACATCGCTGTTAACAGATGTTGCTTTACATATACTTCAGCACATGCCTGAATTAGGCATTGAACGAGATCAAAATGGAGACACAATACTTCACGTTTTAGCACGAAAGCCCTTGGCATTTTCTGACAAAATTGGAATTGGAATCTGGAAAAGATTTCTTTACGCATGTAAGTTCTCCATTTCTATCCAAATGGAAATGAATTAAGATATATATTCATATATATCATTAGATCAATGGAATATCCTGCCTGTTCCCCAAAAAAATAAATTAATGGAACTTCCTATAGATGTCTCTGTTCATTTGCAGAACAGATCAAGCAACATGTCCAGCGGATCAAGGATAAAAAATAACACTAAGGGTATGTTGTATACTTGTCCCAGTTGAGACATTTATCTTCTCTGTAATAGCATTTCTATAACCAACTGATCCTAAATTTGTGAAGTTGCAGCTTACGCGTTCATCACAAGGGTAGTTCAGCATCTACTAAAAACATTAGGTATGGCACATCTGACATGGTCCCAAGTTCTAGATTATTATTCTCTGTACCCGTAAAACTAAATACCTAATCTGCAAATTTTCAACACTAGGAGTCAAAGAAGTTCTGGAGACAAAATTAATGCACTTACAAGCACTTGAATTGGTAAAATGTTCATGGAAAGAAGTTCTCTTGTTGAATGATTCACAAATAGGGAACTTACTTAGAAGTCCGTCGCGGCCATTGTTTGTAGCAGCAGAGTTGGGAAATTTTAAGTTCATAGTTGAGCTTATTCAGTCTTATCCAGATCTCATTTGGAAGGTTGATGAGGAAAGCCGGAGCATCTTTCACATTGCAGTCATTCACCGCCAAGAGAAGATCTACAAACTTATCTACAACATAGGAGCACACAAGGATATAATTACGTCCTATAGAAGTAGAAATAATGAGAACATTTTACACTTGGCAGCAAAGTTGGCTCCTACAAATCGACTTGGTATTGTTTCAGGTGCAGCACTCCAGATGCAGCGGGAGTTATTGTGGTTTAAGGTAATTTCCACATCTGGTGAAATGCTGCTTCCCTATCAAGTATACTCTCTTCTTATATTTCATAAGATATTAATTCTTCTCATTTCCAAAGGAAGTTAAGACAACTGTTCAAGCATCATATAAGGAGATGAGAGACTCAAAAGGTCGAACACCTGGAATGTTGTTCGCTGAAGAACACAAGGAATTGGTCAAAGAAGGAGAGAAGTGGATGAAGGAAACTGCATCATCTTGCATGCTTGTTGCTGCACTAATTACAACAGTAATGTTTGCAGCAATCTTTACCGTGCCAGGAGGGAACAACGATGATACAGGCACCCCCATTTTTCTTAAAGAGAAAACATTCATTCTTTTCTCTATAACGGATGCACTGGCACTGTTTTCTTCAGTAATATCAATATTGATGTTCTTGTCCATCCTCACTTCACGCTATGCCGAAGAAGACTTCCTGAGTACTTTACCAAAAAGGTTAATCCTTGGCTTCATCGCGCTCTTTGTTGCTATAGCAGCAATGCTAGTAGCATTTAGTTCAAGTTTTTTCATCGTACTTGGGCATCAAATGGCCTGGATTATCATCCCAGTGGCAGTACTTGCTTGTATTCCTATAACTTTATTTGCATTTCTGCAATATCCTCTCTTGGCCGATATGATCAGATCTACCTATGGCTCAGGAATATTCACTTTTACAAGTAAGGATACGATTTATTGATTTTTTTTTACAAGTTCATAGGTGCAAAAGCTCCAAAATATATTTTTTCATCTTTTTTATGAAAGAGTGCCTTGAAATTGGAAATGTTCCAGGTACTTGCAACAAAAGCAATTCTGTATCATTCCAATTAAGCCCATGAACTTTGCCCTTCCAGACTTCCCCAGTCCAGCCATTTCGAAGAAGAAGAAAAATCCTCCAATAGCAGGAATATAAAGCAGAAGCCTTGCCTCATTTCTAAATCTTAATAAATGGACGGACTTGCTGAGAATTTTAGGAAAAGCTCCGTATATCCCAATGCATTTAGACAAATTACTAAATACAAAAAATACCAGCCATTACAATGTAATATTTTCAAAATCTGAAGACTACAAACTAACCTTGAATCTGATAAGAGAGACCTCCTCGCCGGAGCTACATTAACCTTGTCAGAGATTCTCCCAAATGAACTACTCGGCGAGCTCAATAACTCACTCTCCGAGTCCGTAAAACCGGAAAATACCAGTATCACCCATAGGAAATTGATCGCCGATTTCTTCCACGGTAAATTTTTCCTTTTCAGGGTGGCGGCTTGGAGGTAAATAAACGCTGGAGTATTTGAGATTGAGGAAACTTAGAGCCCGTTTGGACATAACAATTTTTTTACTTTTTTCGAAAAAATTTCACTTTTTCCAAAAAAAAAAAAAGTGTTTGGCTATAAAATTTTTAAATTTTACTTGAAGATAAATTTTTAGAATTTTTTAAAAACTTGTAAAGCTCCAAAAGCTATTATTCAAAATTTTCATTCAGATTATTCACAAAAATTCAAAAACGATCTAAAATTATATTCATGTCCAAACACAACTCTAATTTTCAAATATCATTTTCACTTGAAACTTTTTTCACTTATCTTTTGAAATTTTACAATTCTTATGTCCAAATGCCCACTAAGAAAGTAAATTCTAGTTAACCCCTTATATTTTTGGGTTGACCTTTGGATGAGATGGAAAAGGGCATTCGTATCTATACCCGTTTTTTGGGTCACGTGTTAACTTGTATCCGCGTTGTAAAAAAAAATTACAAACGTATCTACTTTTCGGGTAACTTCAGGCATACGGGCCTAAAGTAGCAAAATTTTTTGCCTGAAGTGTAGCAAAACTTCATATATTTTTGCATGAAGTTTGGCTTGACTTGCAAATGCAATCACGCAAACTTCAATTCATAGTGCAAATGGCAAACTTCAGTTCAATAAAACAACAACATGTGCTGGCTGAAGTTTTTGTTTGTAATTGTTGAACTTCAGTATTCTAGTAGCTGAAGCTTTGTTCTGTAATTGCTGAACTTTCATCATGTTTTAGCTGAAGCTTTATTCTGTTTGTGATGAACTTCAGGGTTGAAGTTTTTTTTGTATTTGATGAACTTCAGCATTCTAGGAGCTGGAGTTTTTTTTTATATTTGCTGAACTTCAGCATTCTTAGAGCTGAAGTTCTAAAACAACAATGAATTTAATAGATCATGATTAACAACGATTGATGCTGTTCATTTCAAAGATTAAATAATAAAAAATATTTTCGACATGAAAACAAGTTACTACAGATAAATTAGAACCAAAAACCAATGTGCCTGTAAAGCTAGAACATCTAAGAGGTAAAATTATTGTGAATAATATCAAACTGAACATAATGGGACAAGCAAATATATATGAATCATCAAGCTAGAACGCATAACAATATCTCAATCTTCAGCATTCAGAAAATAAAGGAGGATGAGAAAGAGGCCTGAAGTTGTTAAACAATGGGTACAAGTTAAAACTTTTTTAAAAACTGGATATAGGATAAATGGGGGCGACCAAATAGGGCGCTCCGTGCAATTTTTACGATGAAAAACCTCTTAACCAAAGTGACATAATCTTCAAAAACTCAAAAATTACCGTCGATACCATCGAAGGATTTTAGTATCCTTAACTCTATGTTTTGGATTCGAGTTCTAAAATAAAATTGTCTTCGTTAGGGAGGCCAGATTAATTAAGCCCCAATAGGAATTACGAATGAAAAAAGTAATAGCTGGTGTAGATGATTGTTATGTATAATTGTATACGGTCAAAATCGGGCCTACCCGATTCTACTGTCTGATCGAGGCAAGAGAGTTGCCTCGAGGGTAGCCTCGTAATGAGTCAAACTCGAGCTCAAAGATAAGACATCAAGCCTAGAGATCAAAGTGTCCGTTGGGATCCAGGCCAGCAACAATCGATACCAAGCATGACCAACTTCCCGTGGAGCAAAATAACGGAATGACGAGATATCCGTAACCGATCGAAGATCACGACGGAAATCCCGAAACATATCAAATCAAGAACGGTTATTGGTACCAATCATGAGGTTTACTTCCATAATTAGGAGTGTACTTTATTTAAGACTCCTCTACTATGTAAAGAGAAATCCCACTCTTTTGTAATAATCATTATTCACTGATAAAATACATACACTCGATTAATATTTTGTTATATTGTTTAATGTTCATCATAATCGCTTTGTCATGTACTGTTCTTACCATTCCACCTCGAGACTGTTCCAAATCGAGGTCGAGACTCTGCTGATTCAACTTATTTTTCTAATTCATTTGTTTAATTCTTTGTTTATCAATTCGTATTGGATTAAATCACGTATCCTTAAAGCCACAATATAAGTTTAATTTTTATCCAAATTTGAGGTTAAACAGTTTGGCGCCCAACGTGAGGCTAAAGATAATAGTGATTGTTCAGTGCTGATTCTGATAATACACATTGTTTTACGCTTGTTCTTGTCAAGTATCTTTCCTCTCAGGTTAAGATATGTCAAACTCACAAAGCGCATCCACACACGGTGACAATGGCCTCGTATTTCACGGGAAAACGATAATGTGATTGCTCCAGGAGTCGAGGTGCCACAGGCTAATCCTGGAGGAGCACCGGTTGCCAACCCAGTCGATGTCAGTTTGCACGGTGCTTTAAATGTGTATCTAGGCGCAGACCTCGAAGGGAGTGTGCGCAGAGAAGGCCAATCAGGTGGTCAAGGTACACAGGGCAGAGGAGACGGAGGAGTCAGTCTCCAAGTGATATTCGAGATGCTTCAGGCTTAGCAAGCCGTTATTACTCAGTTACAAAATCAACATAGAGCTCCGAACAGGGTCGAGTTGGAAATCACTCGTCGTACCGAGCCAATGTCGAAAAGGTCGAATGGTAACGAATCGAGGACTGATCCTGCAATAATTAAAATGCTCGAGGAGCTCACCAAAAGAATTGAATCAGGAGAGAAGAAAATTGAAACTAATGATAAAAAAGTGTAAACATACAACTCCTGAGTTGATCAGATACCAGGGGCGCCAATCTTTAAAGGGATGGATTCGAAGAAGTTTCTACAAAATCCGTTTCCTCCGAGTGAGACTCCGAAACCCATACCAAAAAAGTTTCGTATGCCGGACATACCTAAATATAATGGGACCACCGATCCCAACGAGCATGTCACCTCCTCCATATGCGCCATCAAGGGTAACGATTTGGAAGATGATGAGATCGAATCTGTGTTATTGAAAAAGTTCGGAGAGACCTTGTCGAAGGGAGCATTGATTTGGTAACACAACCTACCGCCAAATTCCATCGACTCATTTTCCATGTTATCAGATTCTTTCGTAAAGGCGCACGCCGAGGCCATAAAGGTTCGACAAGGAAATCAAGCATTTTCAAGGTAACACAGAGGAATAATGAAATGTTGAGGGAGTTTTTATCCCGATTTCAAATGGAACGTATGGAGTTGCCACCGGTCACAGATGATTGGGCCGTTCAAGCTTTCACTCAAGGGTTGAATGAACAGAGTTCGATAGCATCACGTCAGTTGAAACAAAATTTGATCGAGTATCCGGTTGTAACTTGGGAAGATGTACACAATCGGTATCAATCGAAGATCAGGGTCGAAGACGATCAACTCGGAGCTCCCTCCAGTTCAGTGCATCCAAACAGGTCATCAACTAAAAATCAAAGGGACATCGACAAGGAACCAAGGTCGAACAAAGACTGATATCAACCGTACACCGAAGATCTAAGGAACAGTGGTCCGGGATGCAATCCCGCCCGGAACAATCGAAGAAGTGATCGAGGACAGAATTCTCGGGGACTTATGAGTAAAAGTGGTTTCGAAAAATATGTCAATCCTACAGAGGCACCTCGATTATCGGAATATAATTTTAGCATCAATGCATCTAGCATTGTATCGGCAATCGGAAGGATCAAAGATACTAGATGGCCTAGACCCATACAGACCGATCCTTCCAAAGAAACCCCAATTTGATGTGTAAATACCATGGCACGCATGGTCACAAGACCGAGGATTGCAGGAAATTAAGGGAGGAGGTAGTCTGTCTATTCAACGAGGGCCATCTTCAAGAGTTCATCAGCGATCGAGCCAAGAATCATTTCAGAAAAAGGGACGTTAACAGGAAAAATGAACATGAGGAGCTGCAACACGTCATTCATATGATCGTCGATGGGGTCGACATTCCGTAGGGACCCATATTCAAACACACTAAGCTATCAATCACAAGGGAAAAACGAACCCGAGATTATGTGCCAGAAGGTACCGTATCATTCAACGACGACGCTCTGGTAATTTCTACCTTACTAAATAAAGTTCAAGTTAAGCGTGTTTTAGTGGATCCAGGTAGCTCGGAAAATATCATACGATCAAGGGTCGTGGAACAGCTCAGCCTGCAAGATTAAATTGTGCCCGCAACTCGGTCCTTAAACGGCTTCAATATGGCATGTGACACAACTAAAGGAGAGATTATCCTACCGGTGAATGTGGTTGGAACCATTCAAGACACCAAGTTCCACATAATCAAGGGCGATATGAGATACAACACCTTACTCGGAAGTCCTTGGATCCACAACATGAGGGCAGTCCCTTCGACTCTACACCAAATGATGAAGTTCCCAATGTCAGACGGTGTAAAAATAGTGTACGGGGAGCAGCATGTTGCAAAAGACATCTTCGCGGTCGATGAGGTAACACCGATATCGACATTATCAACCTCGGAAAGGTCAAGCATCAAAGGTAAACAGGAATCCAAATAGCAATCACCACCACCAGCCTCGACCGAATCGGAGAAGCAGGAAATGGAAGAAGAAGAGGAAGATTTTTTGACTCCTCAAACTATTGTTGTCCCCGAAGATTCCGACGCTACAAAATCGACGGTCGAAGAGCTGGAACATGTTATATTGATCGATTACCTACCCAAACAAAAGGTATACCTGGGAACGGGGTTAACCCCCGAACTTAGGAAAAAGCTTATTCAATTTCTTATTAATAACATAGATTGTTTTGCTTGGTCCCACTTAGACATGACAAGGATCCCACCGGATATAAAAACACATCGACTGAGTTTGGACCCAAAGTTCAGACCGGTGAAACAAAAGAGAAGGCCCCAGTCCGAGGTGAAGCACGCATTCATAAAGGATGAAGTAACTAAACTTCTCAAAATAGGGTCCATTCGGGAAGTAAAATATCCCAAATTGTTAGCCAATGTAGTCGTAGTCCCTAAGAAAGGGAACAAACTTAGGATGTGTGTAGATTATAAAGATTTGAACAAGGCATGTCCCAAAGATTCTTTTCCATTGCCTAACATCGATCGCATGATCCGATGCCATGTCCAGCCACGAGATCCTTAGTTTTCTCGATGCCTCTTCTGGGTACAATCAAATTCAAATCAACCCGGAAGACCAAGAAAAGACTTCATTTATTACCAAATATGGAACATATTTCTATAATGTAATGCCCCTCGGGCTAAAAAAACGCAGGAGCTACCTACTAAAGCCTAGTAAATAAAATGTTAGAAGAAAAAATAGGTAAGTCAATGAAAGTATATATTGATGACATGCTAGTTAAATCACTGCGCAGAGGACCATTTGACACATTTGCAAGAAACATTCAAGATACTAAGGAAATACAACATAAAGCTCAACCCCGAGAAATATGCTTTCTGGAGAGGGGGGGGGGGTTCGGTCAAGTTCCTTGGCTTCATGGTGTCGAATCGAGGAATCGAGATCAACCCCGATAAAATCAAAGCTATAGAAGACATCACCGTCGTGGAAAGCGTTAAAGTCGTGCAAAGGCTGACAGGGGCGGATAGCTGCTATAGGTCGATTCATATCGAGGTCTCCAGATCAGAGCCACTGATTCTTATCTTTACTCAAAATGAGGAACAATCCTGGACCCCGAAATGTCAACAGGCGTTAGAGTAATTAAAGAGATACCTCTCGAGCCCACCTTTGCTTCACACTCCAAAGGCAAATGAGAAACTCTACTTGTACTTGGAAGTTTCAGAGATCGCGTTAAGTGGTGTCCTGGTTCGAAAAGAACAAGGTACGCAATTTCCTGTTTATTATGTAAGTTGAACTCTAGGAAAAGAAGAAACTAGATATCCACACTTAGAGAAATTAGCACTTGCACTGATAAGCGCCTCTAGGAAGCTAAAACCAGATTTTCAATGTCACCCTATACGTGTATTAACCACTTATCTGCTTCGTAATGTTTTGCACAAGCCCAAACTGTTGGGCTGATTGGCCAAATGGGTCATCGAACTCAGTGGGTGGGATATCGAGTATCAACCCTGAACGACCATAAAGTCTTAAATTTTAGCAGACTTCATGGCCAATTTCACGCCGACCCTCGTGCCCGAAGTCGAAAAGGAATTCTTATTAAAATTGGGTACATCATCAGGGGTGTGGACCCTTTTTATAGATGGCGCTTCGAATGTGAAGGGGTCCGGGCTAGGCATTGTTTTGAAGCCGCCCACGGGCAATACTATTAGACAGTCTATCGAAACTTCTAAGTTTACTAACAATGAGGCCGAGTACAAGGCTATGATTGCAGGTATTGAACTAGCTAAAAGCTTGGGAGAAAAAGTCATTGAATCCAAATGCGACTCTTTGCTGGTAGTAAACCAAGTAAACAAAACCTTCGAGGTTTGAAAGGATAGAATGCTAAGGTATTTGGACAAGCTGCAGGTAACTTTGCACCGTTTTAAAGAATGGACCTTGCAGCACATACCTCGAGAACAAAACAGTGAAGCCGATGCACTTGCAAATTTGGGGTCATCAGTCGAGGAGGACAAAATCAACTCGGAGACTGTCTTTCAACTCTCGAGATTCGTGATCGAAGAAGGTCACGCGAAGATAAACTCTACAAGCTTAACCTGGGATTGGAGGAATAAATATATCGAATACTTGAAAACCGGAAAGCTCCCATCGGACCCTAAAGAGTCGAGGGCCTTACGAACCAAAGCTGCTCGATTCACATTGGTTGAAGATGGAAAATTATATAGAAGGACATTCGATGGACCATTAGCAGTATGTTTGGGACCAGGTGACACCAATTATGTTCTACGAGAGGTCCATGAAGGCACTTGTGGGAACCACTCCGATGCCGAAACACTGATTCACAAAATCATCAGAGTGGGATACTACTGGGATAGCATGGAAAAAGACACTAAGGAATTTGTTTGAAAATGTGATAAATGCCAAAGGTATGCACCAATGATTCACCAGCCCGGAGAATAACTTCATTCGATCTTATCCCCATGGCCATTCATAAAATGAGGGATGGATATTGTCGTCCCTCTGCCATCGGCCCCAGATAAAGCTAAGTTCATTTTATTTATGAATGACCATTTCTATAAATGGGTTGAAGCACAAGATTTCAAGAAATACAAAGAGAAAGAAGTAATCAACTTCATCTGGGATCACATCTTGTGCCGATTCGGGATACCCGCCGAGATAGTGTGCGACAATGGAAAATAATTTATCGGTAGCAAAGTAACGAAGTTCCTCAAAGATCATAAAATAAAAAGGATATCATCGACGCCGTATCATCCTAGTGGGAACGGACAGGCCTAATCGACAAACAAGACCATCATTCAAAACCTAAAGAAAAAGTTGAACGATGCTAAGGGGAAATGGCGAGAAATTTCTGCCTGAAATCCTTTGGGCATATCTAACAACATCGAAGTCCAGTACGGGGGCAACCCTGTTCTCCTTAGTATATGGCTCGGAAGCCTTGATTTTGGTCGAGGTCGGGGAACCCAGCACCAGATTTTGACTTACAACAAAAGAATCAAATCAACAGGCTATGAATACTAGCCTCGAATTATTGGATGAAAAATGAGAAGCCGCACTTAGTCGAATGGCTGCACAAAAAAAATGAATCGGGAGATACTATAATAGAAGAACCAACCTTCGCTACTTCAGAATCAGGAACTTAGTCATAAGGAGGGTCATCATCAACACTCGAGATCCTACCAAAGGGAAACTCGACCCAAATTGGGAAGGACCCTATCAAGTCCTCGATATCGTTAAAAAGGGATCTTATAAGCTTGCACGATGAACGGCAAATGATCAGCGCCCACCTATACTACAATAAGTAGCAAGGAAGGGGTCGAAGCAACTTTTACCCGAACGAGTCGGGATCGATTTCCACAGGGAGCTATGTAAATGGGAGTTGAATATCTAATTGACCTAGTGGTGTTTCAAGTTCTTAATTACACTTCTCATCATAAAGGTTTGTGATTATACTAAGGTTTAAACTAAAAGAGACTATTATCTAGCTAACTATGTTCTTTTTGTGGATTTTCTCAAGTAATTAAAAGCACTAGGGCTGTGGCTTACTCCTAGGCGAGTGACTAATGGAATCTAAAATCGAGGATAAACTTGTGAGTTTTGGGTGAATGATAACCTCATGCTAATTTTCTCCCCCAATACCTCTCGGTAATTTGGGTGACTTTTCCCGAATTGGCCTTCTCAAGCACAATTAGGTGTTTCATAAAATCAAATTAAATGGCTCAAGTCGGGTATAACTATCTCTAGAATCCACCCTTTTACTGGGTCTATCAATCTCTTGAGCTCACTCAAATACCTTGTTAGTCTAATTACCTAGACTTGGGTCATCTTTCTCAAGAGTAACCCTAGTCATTAAGGCATGAAATAGTGTTTGCAACCACTAAATCTGAAAATTATGCACAAATCAGCCTAAAAATCAAACACCCATACACAAAATCATCCTAAAATGAAAGACCCGTTAGTTACCCACACTAGGGTTGGGTCACAACCCTAACTTAAGGGTCTAGCTACTCATAATTGAAGAAGAAACTAAGATAGATGATGAAATTGAACTCATAAATGTAAATTACAAGATAGAAATTAAAGAACTATTGTAAGAACTAGGCTAAAATTACTCAAAATAGGCAAAAACTATTGTTCACGTGTTCCTCCTAACAGTTGATGCCCTAAATTTTGAGAAAAAGATGTATTTATACTGGGCTTAAAATACTGGACAAAATTGCCCCTAAGGAGATTTTGCTCCCAGCGTATTTCTGAGTGTTGGGGCGGATTGGCTTCCGCTGCAGCGAAATAATGGCTGCTGCAGTGATCTTAGACCTCGATGACTCTCTGATTCTCCATTCCACATCCAGTGGACTATTGAAGCGCCGCAGCAGTGGCCAAAACGCGGCAGCGGAAAAGTGTCGCTGACCGCGAAAGTCTGAAATCCCAATTTGGCTGACTCTCTGAAGTTTAACAAACGCTCCCAACGTAGTATTGAATGCTGCAACAATAAAGAAAATGTTGCAGCAAAAAAACAACGCAGTCAACGGTGAACATTGCCTCAAAAATTATCTCTCTGAAGTTTGGTAACGTGGCAGCAGTTGGAAATATGCTGCAGCGAAATGACAAACGCTGCAACGGAATAGTGAACGCTGCATCGGTTTTGCTGGGTACTGGGACAATGCAAGTTTTGCTTCTTTTTGAGTCCTTTTAGATCAATATTCACAATTCCACTCAATTCCTGCAATTTAAACCACTTGCATCAAAATGTGGGAGTATTTTAGTCAAATTTGCCTCAAAACCTAAGAAAACGAGAGTAAATAGTAAGCACAAATCACTAGTTATCAACTCCCCCAAACTTAAGTCTTTGCTTGTCCTCAAGTAGACAAAATAACTCCCACCTCTGTACAAGAAAAGAGAAAGTATTTCAGCCACTAAGATGTGATTTCATCAAGCTTCAATTGGGACTAACAATTATCCTCAACACAAATTCATTATTGACAACATTATGCAATGATTTTCTAGCTCACTAGATCTATGTGACACCAAAGCTTCAAGAATTGACTCAAGTCGTCAAAGAGCTTCTCTCTTTCACCTCAATCATTGTGGATCCCACACTCTTTCTCCTCTACTTTCCATAGACTCATCTCACCATAAAGAATGAACTCTCAAAATTGGGTTTATCATGGGTGCTCCCTTCACTCTCAAAAGAATGCCTCAAGTTCGGCCTTAAGTAACATAGGCTTGCTCCTCGTGTAAATCACCACTAATGTAAGCTCACTCAACTTGAGATCCTACAGGGATTTGTCGAGATGTAATGGAGGTTTTTTGGATCAAATTTGGTCATGATGAACTTTGGTAGAACATCTCTCCTTAAGCACTCCAACTTTTCACATTTTGTCACATGTTTTTCTTGACTCTTTGAGTCACACATTTTCCTTGGGGAACTTAGAGAGACTCATTGTCTCTCTTTCTTTTACTTGGGGTTCATTTCCCTCCCCTTTTATTTCTTTTTTTCATCATTCCAAGCCCTTTTTCAACTTTTGTTTTTCCTTTCAACCCTTTTGCTTTTCTTTTTGGTTCATTTTGCCTTTCAACCTTTTCTTTGGCCCTTTTATTCTTTTGTTACAATGCCTTTCATCACTATGCATTTCCTCGTCTCTCCCCCAAACTTACGATTTTGACTATTATTCATCATGAGTGCTCAAGAAAAGAATGGGTGCCAAGAAAGGGTCATTAGAGAACAGATAAGGCTTCATAATGTGGTTTTGAGAACAAATAGGCTTAGGCTCAGGCTCAAAAGGGGTTGACTAGGGATCTTGTCAAGGTATACTATGGAAGTCTTTTAATTTCATTAGTGACTCAAGGAAGTCCTATGATCATTTATCAAGTCGAGCTAACTTAAGATTTCGCCTAGAAAAACACTTAGGGCAAGTTCTAGACTTTTAGGCACGGCACTCGGGTTATGCAATTCAAACCTCACCCCTCAAACCTTGGATCGTTAAAGAGCATCAAGTCGAGGGCCCACGACAACCTTGGTTCAAATTTAAAACTCACATATGGTCATATACACCATCTGACGATAGTTTCAGTCAACTAAAGACTAGAACTAGCCTCATTTGTAATCTGTCTCTAACCATAAGGTCAAAGATAAGTCTGTTGGTGCCAAGTGAAGCTTTAATTGAATCACATTTATTCATTACTACTGAAGCAAAAGAAAACAAAAACAAAAAGAAAAAAAGAAAAAACTGACTCAATCCCTTAAGAAGGTCGTCACACCATCTGTCGTAGGGAAGAGACACCCGGTTCGCACAATTTACACCCCTGGAAAGAACCGTAGCCTTAAGAAAACCAGGGGCTTATTGACAGCGCAAAAGTCAAAGAAGAAGTTATAAATTAAAAAGAAGCTATTAAATGAAATAAGAAGTTAAACTACAAATGAAAAAACTAAAGAAGTTATAAAGTAGAAAATACGAAAATTAGTAATGAATATTTACAATAGGGGATTACGATGAATATACATAAGAGGGGATGAATATATATACATATGATAGTGAACCTGAATATATACATACCAAAAGTAAAAAGTACAAGAATGTAAATAAGGAAAAGAAAAAATAGTATCAGCAGTTATTACAGCCAAGAATCAAGAAAATGTCTGAACCGTCAAATATCAAATAGAGGCCACCCCCTCCAAGAAAAAATAGTATTTTCCTCAATGCTAACCAAAACATAGAGCAGGGGAAAGGGTTGAGAGAGAGAGAGTAAAAGGAAACTCCCTATGGTGCCTCTAACTGCATGGGTGAAGGATCAACAGAGGATGAAGAAGGAACTATGCCAGTGGTAGTAGCAGGGTCCTGTGGCTGTACAGAGGTCTGGCCCTCGGGCTCCTCGAGCTGAATCTCTATATCATCAGTCTGCGGGATAGCTCTCCTACGAACTGGGGCTGGTGGAAAGTATGCCTCCTCAGCATGTGTGGCATGGTCAGTGAGTCCTGGCTCTCCATCAATAGATCAAGGGGTATGTCCCCTACAGCTACGAGCTTTGCCACATCCTTCTTCAATTCAGCTTGAGTTTCCTTCATCTTCACATGTACCTTCTTCATTTCATCCTGGGACTTCTTCATCTTATTTAAATATTTTCCCCAATAGTGGATCTCCTTCTCCTGTCTATCCAATGTCTCCATGATTTTCTGTTGGTTATCTACCAATCTCTTCAATGTGTCCTCCAGAGTAGGAGGCAATGCAATAGGTGTTATACTTCAAATAGTGATTCAGAGATCTTCAAATAGTGATCCACACGTTACACAACATTCATGCAATAGTTACGGTTACTCGTTGTAACGTTATATTAATGTCATAATTAGTCATTAATGCTCAATCACTGAAAATAACAGACGTTATATTAGGAAATTCCCTATATAAGGGAGTAAAATATAACCTGTAAAAGGCATCCGAACTACTATTGCAATACACTTTACTTTTCGTGCATCTCATTGATTTTTCTTTATTTAATTACTTACAATAATCAATCTTGCCTTGGTTATCAGAAACCCGTGTTCATCCTAAAAATAGCTTTGGTCAAAGGATCTAATTCTTTGGTTAAACAAATTGGTTCCGTTACCGGGAATTTGATAATATTTATTTGCTTTCAAGCAATATCCTCTGAACTATGTAGAACTTCAACGACAACAACCAGCAAAGGAAAGGAACCCCAGTTCCATCACCTTCAGGAACCCCACGTGGTTCAAGGGAACAATCCCCAGAAAGATCCAATAACAACAACGATAATAATGATCAAACGGTAGAACAAGATCGGGTCAAGCAAATGATTGCAGAGTATGTGAGCCAGGCTTTGCAAGAATTTGCGAGGGGATTACTAGCAGCGTCACCTGCACCACTGACACCCCCCCCCCTCAATAATACCATCACCAGGGAAAATCCTCAATCTGGGTTGGCAAACTCAGGAAGGGGAGATACTCCTAATGAATCTCTCGAAGCGAGACCAGGTATGTCTAATAAATCTGAATTACAGACTTCATTACTAACTTTGTAGAAACAGGTGAAGGAACAAAACGATCGAATCGAACAAATTCCTGGAGTACCACCTGTTATCAAAGGCATTGACGTTGATAGATATTCTCAACAACCTTGGAAACCAAGCGCATCACCCGTACCTATTCCCAAGAAGTTTAAAATGCCTGACGTTCCTAAGTATGACGGGACAACCGACCCACGCGACCATGTGACTGCTTTTACCACCGGAGTGAAGGGAAACGACTTAACAAAACAAGAAATTGAGTCGGTCCTAGTTAAAAAGTTTGGAGAAACACTTACCAAAGGGGCGATAACCTGGTATTCTCTTCTCCCGGAAAACTCTATTGATTCTTTTCCTGAGCTTGCAGATTCATTCATAAAGGCACACTCTGGTGCGCAAAAAGTCGAGAAAAGGATGGAGGACATCTTTAAAATAAAACAAGGAGACATGAAACTACTTCGTGAATTTGTAGACAGGTTTCAACGAGAAAGAATGCTACAATCAAGGGTGCCTGATAATTGGGCAGCCATGGCATTTGCAAGCAACTTAAATGACAAAAGTTCTGAATCCACGAGAAGACTCAAGGAAAGCTTGAGAGAATTCCCAGCTACAACATGGAATGATATCTATAACATATACAATACTAAATTTCGAATAGAAGAAGAAACCATTGCTCGTTCGAAAGATGAAGATCATGCCAGATCCAGGCGTTCCGAATCAGACAGGAGATCAGGTAAAAATAGGTACGATCCCTACTTGGGACCATGGGGACGTGAAACTCGTCCCAGGTTCGAAAACACCAGGTCAGATTATAGACCACCAAGCAGAGATGTGGGCTCATCCTCATCTAGATCCAGAAAGGATCGAGATGAAAGACCTAGAGGTAATGCACGAATTGGGTATTACACCTTCAATGTAAGTACCTCCGAACTAATTTCAGTATTGAGAAATATGGGTGATAAGGTTCGATGGCCCAAAGAAATAAGGCCAAACCCGAATAAGAGGAACCCATATTTTTGGTGTGAATTCCATAATGATCATGGACACAGAACTGCAGATTGCAGATTTTTGCAAGGTGAGATAGAACAATTATTGAAACAGGGCTATTTAATAGAATTGTTTAGTGAAAAAGGTAAACAATCATACATGAAGAACATGCAGGAGCCCCCAAAACCTCCATCTCCAAAACGAACTGTCAACGTGATATACGGAGGAGAAGAAGTAAACGGAGTGGTCTACAAAGCGGCCACGAAGTTCAAAATTACACATGGAAAGCGGGTTCGTGAAAATCTCGAAGCAGACGATATAACCTTCGATGATGAAGATATCGGCGGATTAATGCTTCCTCACAACAATGCTCTAGTAATATCCTCACTTATTTATGACACTAACGTAAAAAGAGTGTTGATTGATCCAGGTAGTTCAGTCAATATCCTTTTTCTAAGAGTCGTGGAAGAAATGCTATTGGAAAATCAAGTAATCCCAAAGGCACGAGCCATATCAGGGTTTGACAACTCTACAGTGATAACCAAAGGAGAGATCGAACTTAGCACTTATGCTGAGGGAGTAATAAAAAATACCAGGTTCCAAGTCATTGATACTGACATGGCTTATAACGTAATCATGGGAAGGCCATGGATCCACGACATGAAAGCAATACCATCCACCTTGCATCAGGTAATTAAATTCCCCTCTGAATAGGGGATTCAACAAATTAGAGGCGATCAACAAACCACGAGAAATATAAATTCCGTGGTACACTACAACCAAAAAAATAGAGGTGGAAGAATCAAAAGATAAGGGAATCTCCCAAGCAGGTAACACCGCCCAAACAGGTATGGAAGAAATTACTACCCAAATAGGTACAGAAGGTATTATTGCTGAAATAGGTACGAAAGAAGATACTCACAAGAAGGTGAATCAAGTCACCACGGAAGATGCATCAGACCACACGAATGTAGATTCCAGACCGGACGTCATTCATGAACAGGAGGGAGACGAGCAAATTAAAACAACTACGGAAGAGCTCGAAGCTATTCCATTGTTTGAACAAAAACCTGAACATAAAGTGTATATAGGCACTGTGAACAACTAATTTTTGACCACACGCAATTATACTATTTTAGTGTAAATATGCCTTTTAGGCCTAATATTAATGTTTTAAGCTTTTATCTTACACTTAGTAGATTTTCTTTAATTAAAATAAGTAAATAAATAATAATAATACTCGCATTCTTAAAGTGTGAATATATATATGGAGTATCTTTTAATTAGAATTTTAATAAGTAAACTATTATATTTTTTTGCATAATTTAAACTATAGTGTAAATATTGAGTTTTCTTATTTTTATAGTTTCTTTTAAGTTTAAAAGTAACGTTGATATATATATATATGATTTGCCATTTTTTATCTAAGAATTAAAAAAAAAGTTTAAAAAACGTAAAAGAACAAAAAAAACGAAAAGAAACAAAAAAAAAAAAATATTTGCAATAACAAACTTTATCTAAAAGTAAAAATCTGATTTTTTAGCTAACTAATCCTATAACAATCCTAATTATCCCACTCCAACTCCAACTCCAACTCTAACTCCTCCATTCATCACACATATCTTATATGTATATGTTGAGTATGTACAAAAAAAAGAGGGGGGAGGAAGAAAAAAAAAGTAAGAAAAGAAAGGGAGAGACGGCAGAATCGAAAGAACAAAACAAAAANGGAAGAAAAAAAAAAGTAAGAAAAGAAAGGGAGAGACGGCAGAAACGAAAGAACAAAACAAAGAAAAGAGGAAGAAAAGGAAGTAAGAAAAAGAAAGAAAAAAGAAAAAAAGTAAGAAAAGAAAGAGAGAGAGAGGCGACAGAAAGGAAAAAAAACAAAAAAAAAGAGAGAGAAAGAGAAGAAACAAACGGCAGAAAAATAAATAGATTTTTTTTTTTGAAAGCAAAAGAAAAGAAAAGAAAAGAACGAGTTCGTGGATTTCGTTCGTG